>CANXYC011457128.1:0-99143 GCA_948193065.1 Aleurites moluccanus
ATCCAAATAATTCCAGCTTTGATTGATCTTGAAACTGTGTTTGCCACATCCAAGTTCTTAGTTACAATACCAGCAGCCAATCCATATTTTGTATTGTTTGCACATTTAATTGCCTCTTCAATTGTCCTACAATTATTAATAACATTATAATTAACCATAACAAGAATGAAATATTTTTATTCTGTACTCACTTGAACTTCATCAAAGACATCACAGGTCCAAAAATTTCATCCTTTGCTATAAGCATGTCCTCCTGAATAAGTTAACAGGATTAATAATTAAATTAGATTAAAGTAAATTATAATTGGAATTGCAATGGAGTAGCTGCATTGTTGGAAAAACTAATTTACCTTGACATCAGTGAAGATGGTGGGCTGGAGATAATAACCTTTGTTCCCTAAAGACTTACCACCTGTTACCATGGTGGCTCCTTCTCTTTTCCCATGCTCAATGTAAGACAAAATTTTTTCAAATTGTTGCTTATCAACCTGTATATACATATATATATATATTTCAATTTTCTATGATTAAGTTTGATAAACTGTACTAAAATGTTTAAAATTGTATTCGATTCGATTACGTTAAATTACATCCTATTAATTAAATATGCACTTACTGCACATGTTTGCATTGACTTTATTAATTTTACAAATTAACACTAGATCAAGATATGCACTTTTATATGGTGTTTTAATAATCAATTACCTGTGGACCTAATTGAGATTTAGGATCAAAGGGATCCCCAATTACCCAAGCTTTTGCCTTCTCCACCAATTTCTTTACAAGTTCATCATAAATCCCTTCCTGAACATAAACCCTTGAACCTGCCACACAAATTTCTCCCTGAAAATGTGAATAAAAAAAAAAAGTTAATATTTTTACAATTTTAAGCCCAATTCTCTTGAAATGTAAATATGTGTAAAAAGAAATATAATTCATTTGCCTTATTATAAACAATCCCAAGAAGAGCAAGATCAGCAGCGGTATCCACATCAGCATCATCAAATATTAAGACAGGTGATTTGCCTCCTAATTCAAGTGAAACCTGCTTCAAATTGCTTGTTGCTGCAGCCTGCATTACTTTTTGTCCAACTTCTGTGGACCCAGTAAAACTAACCTGAAATTACCAAAACAATCACAATTTTAATTACCTCTTATTACTTCTGATAGGAGTTTTGCATCTTCAATACTACTAGATTAAAACTCATAAATAATTATAACCTTAATTAAATTTAACCTTATCAATGTCCATATGAGAGGCTATGGCAGCACCGGCAGTCGGTCCGAATCCAGTAACAACATTGATCACTCCATCAGGAATTCCGGCCTATTAATATGTATAATACAGATAAATTAAACAATCAAAATCAGATTAAAATATATATTCTCTCCATCTCATAATAAATGATCAATTTTTCAATTTAAATTAAAAATGAATAAGTCAAAAAGTTATTTTGTAAGTAATACACTTCAAATTGATATTTGATAGGGCTAAAAATGAATAAGGCAAGCTTACCAGTTTAGAGAGATGGGCATAATACAGAGCTGAAAGAGGAGTTTGCTCTGCTGGCTTGATAACCATGGTGCAGCCAGCGGCTAAAGTAGGTGCGACCTTAATGAAGAAAATGGTGCTAGGGAAGTTCCAAGGGATGATATGGCCTACAACACCAATGGGTTCAAGAAGGGTGTAGCCATGGAGCTCCCTTGACATTTTCAACACATCTCCATGGATTTTATCAGCTGCACCTGCATAATAATGAAGAAGGCTAGCTACGTGAGGAATGTCCATAGCTTTACCCTCACTGAACAATTTTCCTGCATCAATAGTGTCCAGTGCTGCTAATTCCTCTATGTTTTCTTCAATTAAGTCTGCGAATTTCCTCATAATCCTTCCTCTTGTCTGATCATCACCATCAAAAACAATTAATGAGAAATTAATTTAATTTGTATACATTATAAGTTTGGTTAATAAAAAATCATTAAATAGTTCACTTAAATTTAGTACACCAATCAGATAGGCATAGCCAGACCCCCCAAAATCAAATAATTACTTGAAATGTTTACAGAATTAATAAATGGTCTACAAAAGATTGGAAAATATCATACATGACAAGGAAGAATTCCAACTATTAGAATTTCTTGTTTTGTACGTTATGAACTTTATAATTCCTCATATATTTTTTTTTCAATTGTGACACATTATAGATTTAAAAATGAAAAAAAAGTGATTGATAATTGATAAAAGAAAACTTACAGCACCAGACATGCGAGGCCAAGGGCCATTGTCAAATGCATTGCGTGCAGCCTTCACAGCTAAATCAATATCTTCTTTATCTCCTTCCGCTACTCTTGTGATCACCTCTCCACTTCTTGGGTCTATAGTTTCAAATGTTTTTCCTGTGTTCATCAAAATAATAAGTTTTATAATTTAGATTGGAACCAATTTTAAGTCAATCTTGATGGCAATCTTTACACTAAAGTCGGGAACTAAGACTATCTTAACTATTGGATGTGCATATTTAGAAGAATTATTCATCCCCTTCGACTAATTTTCGATAACTAAAGATTTTTATATTTTGTAATCAATGAGTTTCTGTTTCAGTGATATTAAAGCTGAGCATGACTAGATTTACTAAAAAAAATTATAATTTATAATAGAACTTTGAATAAGAAAATTGAACATGTTATTACTAAAAATAAAAACGTACAGAAATAAAAATTTTCTGCGAAGACTATATTGAAATTACTGTATATATGTTAAGATGTATATACAAGGAGGAACTAAAAATAGTAAAACAGAGAATGGGTAGTCATATGTGAAGATTCAGGAGGAGGAAATGAAGAAGGAACCAAGAAAATAAAAAAGAAATATCTATGCCTAAAGTAGATTCAAATAGCATACAAAATTTCCATTGAATTAATAAATAAAAAAGGATCAGAGAGCTGTAAATAAATTAATTAATGAACCTGAGATGGAGTCAACAAATTCTCCATTAATGAACAACTTTGTAAACTTTATGGTAGGCATCTTGAAGAAAGACTCCTCTGCAGAGATTCCATTGTCATGGCTTGCCATCTTGTGATTCAATTAACGCTAGAGCACCTACATGTTATATATAAACACGACGCAACACCCTCTGCTGACATTCTAGGCGCCGAATGGATCCATCATCTTATTATTTTTAAATTAATTGATTCTATATTTTGTATACATCGTAATCAAAGACAAAGTCACAGTAAAAAAAAAAAGCTCAGAAAAATCATTATATAAATAGAAATTGTAATTCTAATTTATATTTCAACACAATTCTATTAATTAAAAAAATATAAATAAAAATTATAATTATTATAATAATATTTGACAACAAAATAGCTTGCTAAGACATTGCAACAAATAATATTTTAATAGACTCGGTATTATTCGGCTGTATGTAGACATCTTGGATTATGACAATCATTGACAATTATTAGTTAATTACAAAAGCAAAATGCAATTACAAATGATAATATTATTAAATATATTTTTCGAAAGCTATTCTATGGAGTCTGCCAATTATTATATTTCAAAATTACAACTCCCTTGTAATCATCAAACTTATCAATCTTATTTCATTTATTATATCTTTTACAAATAATATAACATCAAATCAACCATTGAATTCACATACGAAAACTTATAGTGATTTAGGTCTAACAAGTAAAATTTTACTAATTTATAAAAATTTTCCCTTCACTCCTTAAATTTAATTTTTTATAAAAAAAAATTAACCTACTTAAATTCAATTTTTTATATAAAAAATTTTCTCAACCTGCCACGAATTAATTTTCTGATTTCTTCTCTAATTGAATTTGTTTAAAAAAAGTAATTTGGTAAAAGAAATAATAGGAAATTAAAGTCAACTAGCATGCTTACTTTTTTTTTTTTTTTTTTTTGAAAATGGGGGAAATTAGAAAATTAGATTCCACAACACCTAACATAGGAAACACCACTAATATCATGAGCAATAAATTAAGCATTCTGGTGGAGGTTCCTCAAGCCTATGACTTCCAATTTTTAATTTATTATCTAAATGTTTTACGAATTCAGATAGTGTTTATAAAAAGAAAATTATTATTTTTGTTTGATTCACTTATTTTCAAATTTAAATCAGAATAGATTTTTTTTTTTCAATAATAATTTTATATGCTGTAACTAAACAAATGGGAGAACTCAACTTGGCATTTGTGTTTTGGTTCAAACTAGTTGCCTTCGAACCAAAAGTCATGGGGTGATTAAAAAAGAGGAGCATTATTTGACTTCAGCATATAAACTTTTCTGTACTGTTAAACTTACTCTAAACTACAGTAGTTTTATTTTAGTATTAATGAAGTTTTCTCAATCAGCACAAGGGTAGGTCTTAATCAAATTTCAATTCTTAGATCGATTTATATATATATTTTAGTTGTTAAGTATCCAGGGTGTGTAGTTTAACTTATTTTATTAAGAATGTTTGTATATAATTTCTTCTAAAAGATTATAAACTACTTATAAAATTTTTATTTATTTATTTTTTAGAATTGGAAAGGAGAATTTAATATCAATTAAATTTAAATACTGACATTTATTTCTAAAATAGTTTCATCTTACCATTAGACTAATACATTAATTAAAATTTTTATATGTTTTATAAATAATAATATAATATAACAAAAATAATTCGTATTTATTAATAATTTATTTATAAGTTTAATATATTTATATATAATTAAATATATTAAACTTTCTTTAAATTAGTGTTCATATTTTTGTCCGAAAACAAAATATTCCAATATCAATTCAAATTTCTGTAAAAATCAAAATTAGACAGCTGCTGTGTTTAATTTTTCAGTCCAAATTTACGTTTGTTATCGAAAGGGACCATCATTGATCAAAGTGTCGACTTTTCTTTTTTTATGGATACGTTGGAATCATTTCGTATGCTTTTTGTATTGTAATATTAGTGAGTTGGTTTTATTTAATTTTCTATTTTTTTTTTCTTTGAATTGAAAAAAAAAATCTAGATTCTCAATCAGAATAAATTACCTTGAATCAGCGTTAGTCATAAATTATAAGCTGGAATTAATTTTATACCCTTTATAATATAAATACACTTTATAAATTAAAAGAAAAAAAAAAGGTCTACATTCACGAGGAGGTTAGATTGCCTTGACCATACAAATTACAAAGTAAAACCACGTGAAGACAGCAATTAAAAAAAAAAGAAGGCTAAATGTATAGCATGCCTTAATTTATGGGTCAAACCCGATATACTGATAAACCTGAAAAATAACCTGCATTTTTAAGTTATCAGCAAGTTATTTTTTACCTCTTATTCAATGCACATACTGTTAGTGTTCACAGCCAAGGAGAATTATAAATAGGAGTGACAACAGACTTGACTTGTAGATACTTGTGTAGGGCATCCAATCCAAAGTCTCTTCCAAATCCACTTGTCTTGTATCCTCCATAAGGACAGTCATTATCAAAAGCCAAGTAACAATTTATCCAAATAATGCCTGCTTTTATCGATCTTGAAACTGTGTTAGCCACGTCCAAATTCTTTGTTACAATCCCAGCTGCTAGCCCATATCTTGTATTGTTTGCACTCTTGATTGCTTCTTCTACTGTCCTGCATTCATTTCATCAAGCCCATAATTAACACAATTTTAATTACTTCTTATAAATTTAAATCATGTAATTAATTTAAAATAAAAATAATTATGCTTACTTGAACTTCATTAATGACAGTACTGGTCCAAAAATTTCATCTTGTGCAATTAACATGTCCTCCTAAACCATAATTTGAAACAATCACATTATAAACAATTGATTCAAGACTATTATGTACAATACTACTCTATTAGTGTGACTATTAATCAAAGTTGGAACCAAATAAATTTATTATAAAAAAAAACTATTATTATTCTCAAGTATGTACCTTGACATCAGTGAAAATAGTAGGCTCCAAATAGTATCCCTTATTGCTTGAAGGCTTACCACCAGTTAACAGGGTAGCCCCTTCTCTCTTCCCATGTTCAATGTAAGATAAAATTTTATGGAACTGCTGCTTATCAACCTGCATATGTATTTATATATATTAATTTTAATTGTAAAATTAATGAAGTCAGATTTGTAATTAATTTACCTGTGGACCTTGCCTAGACTTTGGATCAAATGGATCTCCAACCACCCAATCTTTAGCCTTCTCCTTCAACTTGTTTACAAATTCATCATAAATCCCTTCTTGGACATAAACTCTTGAACTTGCCACACACACCTCTCCCTGAAAATTTCAATAGAAGAAAAAGAAAAATTAATTATTAAAGTTATTATCTCATAATGATAAATAAAATTTTAAGCCACATTTATATTAATTATTACCTTGTTAAAGAGGATGCCAAATAGAGCAAGATCAGCAGCTGTATTTACATCAGCATCATCAAAAATTAGGAGAGGTGATTTGGCTCCTAATTCAAGTGAAACCTGTTTTAAATTGCTTGCAGCTGCAGCTTGCATTACTTTACGTCCAACTTCAGTAGACCCAGTAAAACTTACCTGAAAATATTAAAATGACGAGTATCAGAATTTGAACCTTTGATTTTTATTGACAGAATCGACGTAAAGACAGTATTAAATAATAATAGAAATTTTCCAATCTCTTCTTTATTTTTAATTCAATGTTCTTATTCTAATTTTATGATCGACTTATAACAGAACCAGAACTATCAACTAATTAATTTAATAAAAATTAATTAAAAAACTAGACTTCACCTTATCAATGTCCATATGAGAAGCAATAGCAGAGCCAGCTGTTGGTCCAAATCCAGTTATAACATTGATAACTCCATCAGGAATACCAGCCTAATAAAAAAAAATACATTTGTATATATAAAAATATATGTGCTAATTAATAACATGAATTGTATATGAATCCAAGCTTAATAATGAATTACCTGCTTAGCTAAATGAGCATAATAGAGAGCCGAAAGGGGAGTTTGCTCAGCAGGCTTGACAATCATGGTGCAGCCAGCGGCTAATGCAGGTGCAGCCTTCATGAAGAACATGATGCTAGGGAAGTTCCAAGGGATGATATGGCCAACCACACCAATGGGTTCATGGAGTGTGTAGCCTTGAAGTGCACGAGACATTTTCAAAACTTGTCCATGAATTTTATCTGCAGCACCTGCATAGTATCTTAAAGTATTTACTACATAAGGAATGTCCGCCATTTTTCCCATGCTGAATAACTTCCCAGCATCTATTGTATCTATTGCTGCTAATTCTTCAATATGTTCCTCGATTATGTCTGCGAATTTCATCATAATTCTTCCCCTTTCCTGGATATCATGGTTCAACAGTTAATTAATTTACATTTACCTAGAAAATAATTCAACAACACAAGATTCAGAACGTACAGTAACTATATATATTTCAATTTGTATGTCATTATATTTTATTTTATTTCAATAAACACATTATTACTAATTTTTTGTTGAAATTTACTAACCCTTAGTTTATATTGAGTATGTAAGAAAAATTAAAAAAATCAAGAAAAATTAAAAAAATCCTAATGTTAAAAGAAAGTCTATTCAAAAGTAGATGTGCAGGGAAGAAGTGACCAATAGATATAGATAAACCTGACCACCTCAGAAAAAAATCATATTAACTTATAGAAATTCTTTTACTTGACTCACCTAAAAAAATATTAAATTCAACTTTTTATATAATTTTAAATATTTAATTTCTACTTAATCTATTTATATAAAAAGTTTTAATTTTCAATTAATTTTCTGACTTCATCGTTGAAGTTCACAAATAAATATTTAAAATAATATAAATTAGAATTTTAATAAAACAAAACAAAACAAAATTTAATAATTATACTGAAATTAATGATAAGAAAAAATGTTAATATCACTGACCTAAAAAAAAGGAAGAAAAAGGAGAACGGAAAATGCTAATTAAACGTCCTACTACACCTAACCAACCCCCTAGTTCAAGAAAAGTCCAACAATGAGAAGTCAAAGAAATGCATTTTCTCTTTGGTAAAAATGACATTGCCTAGTAATGGACGGTCTGGATCTTACCAATACCAGTCGTTCCTAATAAATTATATTTATAAAAAAGG
Organism: Aleurites moluccanus; assembly: GCA_948193065.1. Taxonomy (NCBI): domain Eukaryota; kingdom Viridiplantae; phylum Streptophyta; class Magnoliopsida; order Malpighiales; family Euphorbiaceae; genus Aleurites; species Aleurites moluccanus. The sequence goes on from CANXYC011457128.1 coordinate 8,148, forward strand.
AAAGAAAAAAAAAATAATGTATTTCTATTTCCCACAAGTGGGCTAGTGGGATTGCAATGTATTTAAAAAAAAATACAGAGTTATTTCTAAATTTTCAACGCTAACAAGAAATTTGGAAAGGGTGATCCATTAATTGCAATATTTTTGGGGGATTGCAATATCCCTCTCTTTTAAATTTATCCTTTAACCAGCAAAATAAAAGATTTTCCAAAAAAAAAGGAAAATAAAAGATTTTAATTATTATTTTGGTAAACATCTCTACAAAAAAGGGATAGAAGGGATGCACTTAGGGGCTAAATGATTTCATCTAATTTAAAGAATATGCTTATAAACATATCAAGTGATATCATGTCACTAAAAATTCTAATGTCCAAATATTTTTTAACAACAGTGGATCTAATTTCATAGTTTTGAAGAGACGATTTTAAAATATGTTTTAAACATCTTGAGAGAATGATAGTCATTTTGTAAAAAATATAAATAATTTTTCAATACATATTAAAAATTTTATAAAACATTTATCATCCTTATTCAAAGATATAGACCTGATTTTGATTAAATATTTAAGAATAATAATAAATAAATAAATATTAAAATTAAGAAAATAATAATATATTAAAATATAATTTAATAATTAATATATATTCTCTTCAACAATTTTACCTCTTACTAATTAAAAAAAAAAAAAAAACTAAGAAGGCCATATTACATCATGTGTAACGAGAAGTATTTGTTTTTGCCTGCTAGGCGCCTGATATATTGTCATATCATAAATGTCTTATTATTAAGATGCCAACAAAACTAATAAAATATATGCAAGTCAAAATAAGATTTTCCCTCAGAATAAAATTCCAATTTTTATCAAATAATGTGATCCACAAATTGTTTAACCATACGTCAATTGCAAGGTGATAAAATCTTTTATCAATTTATAAATATGGGCACAACCACATTTCTAATAATTCAAAATCTTATATATATTTTTTGGAAAAAAAAATATCCTTATTTGGTAGATGAAAAATATGCAAATGTGAGTTTCTGTAACGATAACTATTTACTTATTAATTCACATTAATTATCGAAAAAAAAAAATTTAATTATTAAGAAAAATTTTGATTATTATTACATTCAAACTCTGAGAATTATCTAATATTATTAAATTTAAATTTATTATTTAATTATTTAGTTATTATTTAATAATAAAAAAATCTTATCTACACTATATTATATTGTTTGTATGAATTTATTTCATATATTCAAAAATTATGAAATATTTTAATTAATATAATTTTTTATATTTAGAATTATTTTTAATCGATACAGCTGTCAGACATAATCAATGATATTTTTTTATTTATTAATAGCTATTGAATTATAAGATTAATAAATTAATATTTCGTATTATTATAAGTGATTAGTTCATATATTATGTGATGAGTTAAATCTATATAAAAGTTTCTCCTATTAATAGGGAACTCAAATTAATGAATAGAAAAGAGAATAAGACAAGAGAAATTAAGGGAAAGAAAAAGAAGGCCATACAACGCCAGACAAGCGAGGCCATGGTCCATTATCAAATGCGTGGCGTGCAGCCTTCACTGCTAAATCAACGTCCTCTTTGTTTCCTTCTGCAATTTTTGCTGTCACCTCTCCTGTTCTTGGGTCTATTGTCTCGAATGTTTTCCCTGTATTTTTATTTAACAAAATAATTCATTGATTTAAAAAAAAATAATAATAATTAATAATTGAGAACTAATGAATTTCCACGAGTAGAATCAAGGTCGTTCTCAGTTAAGAAAAATATAAATGTCGACAACCATTACTGATAGGCTTATGCATATTTTTAATTTTTTTTATTTCTTATATTCTTATTTTCTATGGTGATGGTGTTTGTTTCTCAGTAAAATAGGAATTATTTATATAAATGTTAAGAAAAGTTTAGGCTAAGATGTAAATGAAAAAGCGAAAGTGAGAGATAAACATGAATTTTGTTAATCAAGAAAATATGAAATTCCCATGAACTCAATAACTAAACAAGAATTACATTTCTCTGTGTGTGTGTGAGAGAGATAGAGAGAGACAGATAATTAGAGAAAGCTAAAGGAAAAAAAAAACCTGAAATGGAATCAACAAATTCTCCATTAATGAACAGTTTAGTAAACTTAATTGTTGGTATCTTGACGAAAGAATTGGAGTTTCCATCGCTTTGAATTGCCATATTCTCTCTCTCTCTGTATATATGTCTTTCTCTCTCACACACTCTCCCTCGCTAAGTGTTCTCCAAAGTAATTTAGTTGCCGGTATTTATATAGGGAAGGGAAAAGAAGAAATTATTAAATATATAGGGGTTACATATGCACCCTCTTTCAAATTTATGTGAGATTTAGCTGAAAATTCTGATAACAGACCATTATTTCACGTTCATGTGAGAATTACCGGAAAAAATTTGGAAGCAATTTTTTTTTTAACATTAATTTTATCGAAATTCAGAGGTCATTCTAAAATTAGTCTCACTTTACTGTTAGAATAAGATACTAAAAAAAAAATTATAAGTAATTATTACATTATTTTTATGTGTATTTAATAATTTTGTTATAGACTCAATTAAACATGATCTAACTTTTTTTATGGGTATTAAAGGTGAGAAAAAAATCGACAAAATCTAAAATCGAATCGAATTCAACTTTATTTAGTCGGTTAGATTCAGATTTTTTTTTTAATTTTAATTAATTTGATTCGATTTGATTTTTTTAAAAAAAATTTAAAATAATCGAACTGACAGATATATATATATATATAATAATTTTATTTAAAAATCGAAATAACTGAATGACGCAGCGTAGGAGCGTTCAAATAAGAGTGTGAAACTCAGAAATTGAGAACTGAATATTTTATTAATCAAAAAACTATCAAATTCTAGAATTTTACAAGCTATTTATAGAAAATAAATTAAAAAAAAAAATCATAGGAGGCTAATTTGGTAATTTATTTCGAAAAGGAAATAAATTACCAAATCTACGTCATAATGAAAATAAAAATATTACATAATAACTGCCTTAAAAAAAACGCACCAGCAGATTTTTTTACATAAATTAAATAAGAAAACAAAAACTGCCAAAAATAGATAAAAAACATAAAATTGTCAAAACGGAGACCTAAATGTTGGAATTTGATCTAAAAAAGCTATCGATCATCGCTTTGCGATGAGTTTGACTCGTTAGACCGTTTCCCATTAGATTATGACCAATAAAGACCCAAAATAAACTGTTCTCAGCAGACCAAACGGATCCGGACCCAACCGGCCCATAAATTACTTGGATTTCTGTTTCTATTTCTTCTTATCTAAGTGGTTCAAGAATTTTAAGCAAACACCCTCCACATCACTGAATAACTGAATCAAAATATATCAGTTCGGTTTAATTTAATCTAAAAAAATTTTCATTTGATTTGAATCAAAATTTGATTTAATTCAATTTCTAAAAATTAAAATTCAATTTATTTAATTTTTAAAAAATTTGATTCAATTTCAACTCAACCCACCGATTGCACATCCCTCATTAGAACTTAGAGGTTTTGTGCCCAGTATAAATTTCGTGGGAGGATTAACCAATATTATATAGCCTAACAGGATATATAAATGAGGATACAAACACTGATATAGTGAAAAATTTAAAATTCATTAAATAAAAAGGGATATAAAATTATCACCAATTTTTTTATGAGAGATATTATAAGAATACCTTTATTGTTTAGTTTATAATATTATTTTTTATTTATCGAATTTTTACAAAAAAAATAATAGCAATAATAATTTTTCTCATAGAATAAATGGTGCCTATCTATAAATTTGTTTGACTAAAAAAATAAAAATAAATTAATATAAAAAATATTTAGATAAAAAAAAATTAATAAAATTATATTTTATTATAATCATTATTATTCTAAGTGATAAATAAGAATTTTCAAATTTTATTTTTTTATTTTATTTTTAAATTTATTTATTTAAATTTTTAATATTCAACAAGTGTCCTAAAAATTAAATAAATTGATAAGTGGATTAATTTGCTCCCCTTTATTGATTTAGGTTGGAGTTTTGAAAATTAAGTCTATTACTTAGTTAAGAGATGCACAATCATTAGACGACACATATAACATATAAATGCTACATAATATTAGAATTTCACTTGTGATCCCCATTAGATATTTAAAAAAAAAAAAGGAATAAAAAAAGTATCTTGCTTAAATGGTACTGTGTACAAAACAATTGTTTTTAATTTTCCAAGTGAAAGAAAGCCAATTTATTTTCGCAATCATGATAAATTTTAAAGCATCTTATGACGTTATTTCTCCTTGTCATATTTGATTAATTCGAAGTCCAATATCTCTTCAGTCTTGATTCCCTGCTTGCTTGCTGCTTTGGAATTTCTGCCTCTTGTGGATCTATCTTGTTATAATTATTGGCCTTTTAATTTAAAAAAAAAAACAAACAAACGTGCATTCGAAAGGATAAAAAAATTTTAACGCTTGTTAATTCGAATTGTAAAAACTCATTTTCTTAAAATAAATTTCTTAAATTTGAATTTTATGAAAGAAAAAAATAAATATCACTTGTGAATTCCACCAGCTAGAACCTGACAATTCTGTATACAAGCATTTACAATTTACAAAGATGAGAGAAACTTTTTTTGTATTTTCTTGCAGAATAATAGTGTTTGAAAACTTAAAAATTGCAAATACAATTTGATTGATTTTATTTGCTTTATCATCACTGCTCGGAAAGCACAAGAATATTAAGATGAGATTTTTATAAAAATAAGAAAAAATAAGAAAAAATTTCATGTGTACTCTTATAATTTTTTTTAAAAAATATTATACACTTAAAAATAATTTTTTTTAAAAATAAGATATATACTAAATATATATAAAAAATATATCAAATATATCAAATATGTACCAACAAATATATCAAAAAATAGTAAAAATAAAAAAAAAATCGTAAAAATAAAAAAAAAAATTAAAAAATAGTATATTTGTGTAATTTTCCCTATTAAGATTTCCTTTTTTTTTTTTTAGAATATTAAGAATATTGCTTTTAGTTCTTTCAATTTAAAAAAAAAAATCATTTCAGAACAAGTAGAAAAACATTTCATTTACTGTTTAATATAATGAATTTGAATTAATTTATAATTATAAATAATAAATTTAACTTAATTATATATAATTAAATTATGAAATTGAAGTGAATATTTTCTTTTATATAAATATATAAATTTCAAATTTATAAAAAAAAAATCTATCAAAATTCATGAAAACCATTTATAACAAAGTATATTATTCCAAAATAGGTGTCTCTCTTTACAAATGAGAATTAAATAAGAAAAAATTGCATTCCTTTCAAATTAAAAATTAAAATATAATTCTATTTTTTCAGAAAAAAATATATAAAAAAGAATATATTAATAAATTAAATTTAAAAAATTTATTATAGAAATGATTTCTGAATATTTTCCAAATTTACGAGCACCTCCACACTCGCTTTATCTAAATGCCAACAAACAAGAAGCAAAAGCAGGGAAGCAAGATCACCTGAAGACAAGCACAGCTTTCTTCTTTAATTCGGTCAGACATGGATATCTCCACCACATGCAAACTAATAGTGAATTTCAAGAATTGAAAACAAATAACATATATGTAAGGCTCACTGATCATTTTGAAGACAGAATATGGAAAACTAAAACAAATTAACAAAGGAAATCAGATCCACCTTCTGCTCCCAAGCAAGGTGAAACAGGCTATTCAGCATCATTTCCTGAAGTGAACGAGGGAAAGGAACACAAATGTCTCCAAAATGAGAAGGGACCCAACACAATATTGGAAAAAAAAAATCCCTAATCATCTGATTCGTGCTCCCTGTCCATTACTGTGTATATGATGAAGTCTGGTATGTAGGGGGAGGACCAGTGCCATAATCATAAGCACCATAATTGGCCTGTCCTGCATATGAACCACTAGCACGGTAACCAGCAGTGCTCGCATTGTCCACCGGAAGTGAATAGTGTTGTTGAGGAATTGGAGCAGGGCTTTGAGAGTGCGAAGCACCATAAGTTGATGCATAATTAGCAGTTGAGTGGCCCTCATAGACACTCTGGCTAGGGTAGTTATATGGCCCAGAATATCTTCCAACTGGGCTAGGCTGTGGAGGCGGAGCCAGGTTCCTGCGGCCAAAAGGCGAATAGGCATTTGAAAATTTAGCAGCTTTGGCTTGACGAAAAGCTGCTGGCCTATGCCCTAGGCCACTATTTGCACCATGGCCCCGCTTATTTTGAGACTTAGCAGCAGCAGCAGCTGCTGCAGCCGAACTCTTCTTTCTCTCTGCCTTGGTTTTCTCCAGTCGAGTAACCCGCTTCCTTAAGCTATCCAGAGGAAAGTCTGATTCAAGCTTGTGATCTTCAACACATTTGATGACAGCTTTAATAGAATTCAGCTCCACGGCATTTGACTCCTCCTGAAAAATCAATTACGTATGAAATTGAGTAGACAATCCATTTTTATTTTTATTTTTTTTTGGTATTGGATTAAGAAAAGTATGCAAAATACATGGATGTTAGACATACCGTTGCAGCTGCACTATAGTTGCCATTCTTCAAGATAGTAGCTGTATTCTTTTTGGAGTTCTTAATATAGGACTTAATCAGAGAAATAGGAGGAAATCTTTCAGTTAAACCTGATTCAGATGCAAAGTATGCAGCCTCTATCTCCTTTCCATTTTTCACCAATTCGGCTATCATCTCTGTAAAATTTAGAGCAAACCAACAACAGCCATACACATTACATTAACATTTCTGTGATAAGAAAGCAAGATTTAAGAAGATTGATGTAATTATTAGAAAGCAGAAGTGAACAGCAGTGCTCACTCACACTGCATAGTACATATATGAAGTATTTCAATTTTTTTTATTTCTATTTTTAATTCAGCAATTTTATGTTCTGCACAAGAAATTAGAGCTTGATGCATCATAATGCACACTGGGAATACGAGTGTTCAGGCCTGCTAGAAACTAAAGGTGGGGAAGATAGATAGAAGAGTAAATGAATACCCCGTTTGGTTTAGCTATTCGTAGCAGCTGTTAGCTGTTAATTGATGGCTGATAGCTGATGGTTGTTAACTAATAGCTGATGGCTGTAAATATTTAGTAAATTTATTAGTAATTGTTAGCTGTAAATATATTTAATGATCATTAAGGATAAATATTTAATATTTATCTTTTTATTTAAATATTTTTTTAAAAAAAGATAATTTAGTCTTTTTATTTAAATAGGTGAAAAAGCTCCAAATTGAAGTTTTTCTAAACAGCTACTGTTTGACTACCTAACAATTAACAATTATCACTAACCAAACAGATTTAATGCAGCTGTTGGAAACCAAAAAGCTAACAACTACATCAAAAAAACTTTGTCCAACACTCACGAAGAAAAGCTCCTCCAAAAGCTAGGGAGATATATAATTACATAATTCAATGATTGTAATCACCAGCTGTCGCAGTTATCTATTTCCCCTTAGAAACTACAAGTTTTGTTTTGATTCCATTCTCATGCTCAATTTGTGGTTATAAAATTTTGTATACCTCTAACATTTTACATATAAAATTTCCTACATGAAGGCATGGAGGAAATATCACTTTCCCATCATCAATGAGATGACCCAAATTATTGAGCACAATCAACCGCCCATAACTACCACTGATGAAGCTTAACCCAACCACCAAATTGGAAAGCTTGAGAATAGGACCAAAACTGCTTCCATATCCCGTCGCCATCAATCCCAAAATAACCACAGCTACCAACATTAATGTTTCAGCACTGTGTAATAGCTACCTCTATTGAAAATGCCATTACGTAACACTATTTCAATGATTCACTCGTTATACCAGAATGATTATCTTCCTATCACTTTCAAGTACTTGTCAATGTAAAGAAAACTCAATCCCAGGATGGCACTCTAGTAGATGGATACAAAACACAGCACTCTATCAATCCTTACAGTCTGATTGTTGCTCCAGATCAAGTCAGGCTGTATCTCAGACAATCCACCCACCCCACCAAACAAAGAGAGAACATATCTCAAATGGGTGAAATTTTCTAGTTTTGCATTTGCCAGCCATGTGCCATGGATATTAAAAGTTAATCGAGTTTATAATGGAGAAAACAATGCAAAGCCAGGGATGTACCAAGAAATTTATAAGAGTCAACATGCAATGTTATTAGGACAAATGATGTACAACCTATTTCAATTTAACACAGGGAAGAACATTCCATTAGGAGGCAAATAAGGGATTCTACATGCAAATACATAAGGGATTCTATATGCATCATGTTCCAAGCTGTATCCAGGCAATATGGATTGTTCATTGTCAGACATTAAACATTAACACTTTCAGACAAGCAGATACTAAGTAGTTCATGAGGACAAACTACAATTTACACAATAAGTTGGAAAAGCATAAGAACTTACTCCATTTAACTACAAAATTACATATCTAAATCTTCAAAAGTAAATTAAATCACCATGAGTTCATCGAATATAACATGCTAACTTAATCCTTCCCAGTTGAAGTAAATCAAAAGAAAATGCACTGGCAGAAACTGTGACAACATTTTTCGGCCCAAAACAGAAAGGCAGACACAGCACAATCATCATTCCATGAAGAACATTTGACTCAAACCATCATTCCAAGAATTTGGCAAGAATTGATTTCTGCTACTACATAGCATTTGAAGGTGAAAAAGTAGTGTTCTGAACCCAAAAAAAAAAAAAAAAAAAAACAATCCAACTGTACGAATAGTAATAATCACTTCAATTTACAAAGGCTGCATCTTTCTTATTCACATTTTAGTTACCATAGATTCCAATCATTCATAAGGAAGCCCCAATTTAGGAAGGACATAATGCAACAGTCAAAGTTCCATGAAACTTCCAAAGCAGCTTGTATGACTGGATTCATGTTTAAAAAAAAATTATCACAAACTAACTGCACAGAACAGGAATTAAAACTAAGCCACTCATAAAAGCAACACAATCAAAGAACAGCACTTGTGCATATAAAGAATTCCAAAGCACAAGCTCATTTAACATATCGCTTACAAATAATACCCTTTACTGGAGTTCGTACCTTCCATTTTCTCCCCAAACCCAATAGACACTGCAAGCTTCGCCATATCCCTCCTTGCTGCATGCTCCATCACGAGTTTCCTCAAGAACTCCTCATCAAACTTAGACTTCAACCCGAATCCAACCACCATCTGCAAGAACATGACTGCCTCTGCTGGCCCCACCACTCCACCTCCGCCACTGCCACCACCTTCTTCCCTGTCAACTTGCTCTTCCTTCCATCTCTCCAAAATAGTTCGTGCCCTATCCACCACAGTCCGAGCAAATTCTGGTCCTTTTTGTTTCCCGCCAAGGTAACTGCCCTCGGGAAAAAGCACCTGCACCAGCATTCCGCATGCCCACCGCTTATCAGTAACTCCAACCTTCTCAATTTTATTACTCACAAACTCATCCACAGCATCCAAAATCAACCTCGCAGGGTCCACCGCCTCCGTTATGGCAGGTGAAATCTCTGCCCTCAACGACACCGATTCCTTCCGTTTTGAAATAACGTACTTTAACAATCCGGAGGAATCCATTTTCCGACAAAGCGACTTCAATAAATCCGACAAATTATCAAATTTTTGTGGCTTTTCGAAATCTGCCAAGGCATTCTCCTTTTGCTCCTCGATTTTCGCAGCAGCAGCGGACTCACGTTCAGGGATAGAGGTTTCCCTATGAGATAAGGATTGGAGGGTTTGCTGGGAATTGGATTCTAAGGATTGGAATTTGGAATCAAGAGATTGGGATTTCTGAGACAGAGAGTCTTGGAGAGAAGTGAAGTGAGTGGTGAGGGCTGTGAATAATTGGGTGCAGGAGGATAGAATAGTCTTTCGGGTCTCAAGATTTTCAATGAATTTCTGGGTTCTGTCTGTGTTGATCGCCATCGATGGAACTGAAAGGAAAACCCTAAATCCTAGTTTGGAGGTACGAGATAATTGAATTTCTGGTGGGGTTTGTTAATCCTTTGTATTTATGACCGCTGCTGTTTGCCTGTTGCTAAAATGGAGATAAACCATTCAAATCTTAGAACATAAACGGCGTCGGATAAATAATCTCTTATTAAGAAAAGAAAGAAAACAAAAATGTTCTTTTAGTCCAAGAAATTTCAAATTGAATAAAAATAAATGCAAAACTTATTCAATTTATTTATCGTAATAAATGTCTATGGACTGGAAATTTCATTCATTTAACTCATAATTTTATATATAATTTATAATTTCTAGATAAAAACTCCTTTAATTTTGGATTTATTTATTATTTGAAATTATTATTAATTTAAAATTAAATTTATATGTAAAATGATAAAAATATGTATGATAATAAATTAAAAATACACAATAATTCTAAACTAATTATCCAAATGAATTTATGATAAGCTTATCCATTCAAAACAAAATTGCAATCCCATAGCAATTGTGACACACAGATTGGGGTTAGGGTTCCCTTAACCCATTGAATTTTTCAACTTGAGGGGCTGGACTCGTTAACACATGGTAGTGAGGTTTGTTATTCTGTGAAAAAGGAAAAGAAAAATCACAAATGGGATTATGAAATATGCTTGTTACTGCTGGTAAATTCTAATTCCTTCATGATAAGAAAAATTCGATGAAATTGACCATCGTGAAACGTGTGAAATATTAGTCAGCTAAGCTTAAGCCATCTAGTTTAGGCTTAAGCATGCATGAAACATCATTTATCAAAAAAGAAATCCATAAAAATCATGAAATCATTACATTAACTCAATATTATCTTGATTAATTATAATTAAGGTCAAGGGTTGTATTGTTATATATATATTTTTTTTTATTTCCTTTTTGAAAAAAAAAAAATCATTAATCTACCATCAAGAGTGCAAGCCAACTTTTAACACCAAATATCAAAGAATCTGCAAGATTTCTGGGAAAATGCAGTGGATAGTCTTCCACATTTGAATTCTGAAACATCACAACTTGGTGAGTAAAGTAAAAAAGAACTGAGAATAATCAGCTTTTCTTTAGCTTTTTCTCTTAGGATAATTAATGGGTAATTCAGTAAGTTTCTCTTGCTCCAAATAAAGATTCTCTCTCTCCTTATAGAAAAGATTGAAGAAGAAGATGATAGTAAAGGCATAATAACAACAGCATACTAATTGTCGTTTTTACTTCCAAGAGCTAATTACAATATTCATATACATATATCACATCCAATGATGATGATGATGGAAATATATTGAAACAAAATGTTCCAAAATTAAACTACACCTTTCTTTCTAAAATTTCTGCAAGGATCAGAAAATCTAACGGAGAAAGATCGAGAGAGGTTATCAGGCTCATCCTTTCCAGACCCTTGATCAAAATTCTGCCAGTAAGTGTATTCATCATAACAGGGCACCTGCTGCAAGGATCCTGAAGACTCGAAAAACTTCCTCTTTTCTTTCTTTAGTTTCATCCACACAACTTCCATCTCAGCTTGTTCGATCCGGCCCAAGATTGTGAACCAATTTCTTCGCAGCACTGGCCTCACCGGATTGTTCTGCTGCCTGAACTACACCAGTCTCCGATACCCATTTTGAAACATTAAATGTTCTTTTAGCTACTGAAGCTTAGGACCACCTCAAAGCTCCCTTAGCTGAAGAGACTTAATAATTTAAATATACATCATCTGTATTTACATCACTCTAAAAAAAGGTAGTTGGGTGGCTCTTCAAGAACCTAAAGAAATTCGGTCTAAGTTGGCTAGCTGGTTTAAAAAGCTGAGAATTTATGCCAGCTTTAGCTCAAGTTGACGGCATAAAAACATGCTCAAAGCTTGGTTGAAAAGTGCAAGACTTGGCAACGTGACAAGGACTGGTCATTTTAATTTATTTCCTGCATAGAATATATCCTAATTTCACATCTTATCAATATATAAGTTACGTCTCCTAAATCAAATATGCAGTAATTCGTGCAGCGAAGGAAATTTAGCCTAAAAGAATTTCAATGTTGGGTTGACTTCTAAGAACCTAAGGAGTCAACTCAACACGAAAAATCCAAGCCAGGTTCAATGAATTTGTTTCATTTCCAAAAATAAAAATTTACAACAAATGATAGTGATATTAATCCATTCCTGTGGATATTACAATCACAACATTAAATTGGGGTGATAATCCTTGTTGCAACCCCTTAAATATTTTGCCACTCAACATAGGTTTTTTTTTTGAACATTTAACAGTGTCAGGGTGGGGGGAGTGTTTGAACTGGTAATCGGAGTCTTCTCGGGCCAATACCAATTACAAGAGAAGATAAAGGTTCCTCATAGTTTTGACCACTGTACAAATTCTCTGGTTTTGAAACAGCCATAATGAGCCATGGTATAAAAATGTAATGCTGGCCCATTTTATGGCTCCCAATATAGGAAAAATTCTAGGAGAAGGTAAACCTCTAAACAATGCAAAGCGACTTCTCTATGCAATATGCATCCTCCAAGACTATGGAATTCTCCGATAGGCCAGGCAATGGAGATGCCATGCAAACCATCAACCTGCATTTATTAGAAAATAATAAATGTCGAAATCTTACTAAGATGCAATGATAATTCATCAGAAATATTTTCAATAATGAACTCGATATGCTTCATAAGAGAATATTATTTTTAAGTCAGATTTTATAGGCTAGCAATAATATTTTCAATAATGAATAGGCAACTTTCTAATACAATTTAGACTACAAGTATTATTGAAATCAATCATTTGAAATCATTCCATTGAAACCTAACATGAGCATATATGCACTTTTGAGATAGAAATTTGGCCATCCATATTCCCTGTACTTTCATCTTTCAAAGACTTTCCAATTGTGCCCTACCCAAATATGATCATTTGCAAGCAAGCAACACCCCAAATAAGAAATAAAACAGTTATTTTCATACGTTAGTAAGCACAGGCAAGGGGGACTAGACCTGGACAAAACACAAAGTTCACACCATATCAAGAATGACATCTGCAGATAATGATAACATGCTCCATGGTAAATGCATGCCAGGAAGAAATAACCATAACTTGCAGAAGGAAATGAATTTAATTCCTTCCATCAAACACAATATACAAAGGGGATGGTAGCACAGATGGAATTGACAAAACAGAACTCCTCGGCCACTCCATGTACAATCACTCTAGCAATATATAAGAAATTAATAGATAGTGTATTGAGTTCATGACTGTTACCTGCTTCTTGTATGCACGTGTGGTTGCTTCTTCCAAAGTCCCAACTTCAAGATACTGTTCTCCCATAGCAGATGGATGCAATATACAGATTCTTTGACCATTTATCCTGCCATTTAGATGAAAGGAAAAATCATTACCCACTTTCTAATTATTCCAAGCATTTACACACACAATTAACTTACAAAGAAAGTATGCATAATTAAGGATTTAGCATAAAACAACTTAAGGCTCTCGTCTGTCAATTTCCCCAATAAAATTGATATGTTACAATAATTCTAAAAATCTTGAAATCCAATGAATCAGAGGTGAGACACCAAGTTTATAAGAGTTGGTCTTTTCGCTGCTGCTTTTTCTTCTTCATGGGAGAGCGGATTGGGGAGGGATGGGGTTAGTTTATCATGTAAGCAGGAATTTATTTGAATTTCCAAATTGCAAGGAAAAACTAAACCACCAGGGAAAATGATGCCAAACAAAGCAAGTCCTAGCATTGAAATTATAGGTGCTTTTTGTTTTTCTAAGAGTAATACATTCAATCATTCAATAATACCACAGGATTAATACACCCTAGATATAATTGCTCAAATTGAAGCATAAATGAGGAAGAAAGAAAAAAGTGTTAAAATTTTATGTATACCTTAACATGCGTACTAGGAAATGCAGATGTCCGCAAAGTTTCTTGTGCCACATCTGGTGATTTCCTCTTGGGAGCACTAAGTATGAATGCAGTTTGATCTGCTGTGGCAGCAGTAGCAGTAATTCGATATCCATTCTCCCATCTTCTATGGATCCCCTCACTAGGATAGAGGAAATCAAGTTCCACGACCTGGCAATAGCTTTTGAAAAAATGTAAGTGCTTTCTGTAGCATTGTGTAAGATGTAGAATATAACAGTTGGAAAGTGAACGACCTGGTTAGGATAACCTGCATTCCTGGACATCACAATGCCCCATTTGCTACCTGCAGTAGTCATTGAGGTAACAGAGAAGCCTTCTTTCCACTTTTTATTTATCCATTTGAAAGGAAAAACATCACTAACTTTGTAGGATTGTTGAGTATAAGGAGTTCCTTCAATAACAAGAGCAGAAGGCAAACACAAGACAATCATTGAACTGCTCAACAGTAATTTCTGGACAAAGATTATAGAAGAAAAAATAATAATTTTCAAGATCATGTCTAATTGATAATGATTTGTCCTATGACATCATTCCACCACATGTACTTCACACAGTTCATACATATTTGAAATCAAAAAGGGTTCTCATACTCTTGGGAAACTAAAACATAATTTTAGTTTTAGGATGGAGCCACTGAAACCCAAATGAAACAATTTTAGGATGACCCAACTATCTCATTAATGAAATTTAGACACCTTAGAATCACACTGTAGCATGCCATTAAAACTGAGCCCAGGCTACATTCAGTTCCTTGGTCCCCCCAGCACCACAGCAAGCAGTACATGGACATTTTTATTTAAACAAAATAATAATAATAATAATAATATTCATGTAAATAATAATAACAAATAATAAGATTCACCAAGTTCTATTTACCCTTTGACATAACAACCAATGCACTGCCATTAGCTGTGCCAGCAACTGACGTGATATAGTAATTCTTGTCCCATTGTTCCATTATCCACTCCTGATGAAATAATCAGAAAGAACAAGCATGAATGCATGACTAATTTGATGGACTAGAAAAGCTTAAAGAACAAATCTTATTTGAAACCTACCTTGTGCAAGAAAATGGGAGATAACTCATAAACCTGGGATGTAAACCCCGTTCCTGCATCCATAATAATGGCCCACAAATTTGCAGATGAAGCAACACAGCTTACGTACAAACCGTCTTCCCTTCCTTTCTCCACATGCTGATCAATTCTTGAATCCATAACGTTGTAATGATACCTGCAGTAAAGATTACCTATTACTTGATGACAAGAGAACAAGACTCAAATACTAACACCAAACAGAAGCCAGCATTAAGAAAAAACAAGAGTGGAGTAACTAAAACAAGGTGAAAATGAATTCCCATAGTGAACAAGAGTCTTCAAACTATAATGTTAGTTTTTATATTAAAAAGAAGTAGGGAAAAAATGATAGAAAATAACACCAACAGAGTCTCAAAGTGCACACAAATGTTAGAGAGATATTCTACTATGTTCATCTTCACTGAATGAGGAGATGGAGTTTAATTCTACATCACATATACTTAAACATATCACTTGCCTCTGCTTCATTGATGGTCTAAAATTGTAGACTGAGATCCACTGTGTAGCTGGAGTTCCAAGCCGTACTTTCTTCTTAAGTTGCCCACTATCCTCCAACTCAACAAATGACCTCCCCCTTTTTTGACCCACCTATAGCGCATAAAGGATCACTAACGACAATTATAAAGGAGTACAAAAGGCAATAAATATTATAAGACTGATATGCCAATGTAAACCACCATGCAACAACCTTAATAGCTCCATCAGTTAGGATAGGTCGTAGCATGATATTGGAGCCTATGCTGTTGTCAAAAAGGGAAACGAGCTTTGAGTAATTGGGTTCTTCATCAAATTTCATATTGGTTACCATCTCATGAAATTTTTGAAAAGGAGAAGGACACAAGAAACAAAGCATTTCAGGAGAAGTTGCCATCTTCTTCTTACAAACAAGAAATCCTTTGTTTTCTCCCTGTGGCTCGAGAACACAAAAAATCATAATATATAACGAAATAAAAGGAACACCAACAGAAAAAAGTTGTAAAGTTAATAATGATGCAAAAACTTACAACATAGCCTTGCCAAGGAAGCTTTCCCTTAAGTAGGAATATGAGGGTATATGCAAGGGACTCAAGGTCATCCCTCCGGCTCCCAGTCCTACCCAAATGAGCATGTACACTAGCATAACGCACAGTGCCCCTGTTAAAAACATAAAATATATATCGCCTTTTCAGGATAAAATATTTTGTGACATCACATCTATAGAACATAAATCAATAAACAAGGGCTAACTATTAAGTAGATCAAAGCATAATAAGATATGAAACCAAATCAAACTGGTTGCTTGTGGCAAGATACAGAAAGCACATATAATCGGTAAACCAGATCATAATATCGTCTTGAAATATTTATGAATTTCATTCTCAAATACACAATTAGAGTTGATTATTTCCATAAGCCAATGACCCGCTGGTACAAAAACACAATTAGTGAGAGAAATATTAACCTGAAAACATCAGGCTTTTGGTCATAATCAACATGACGACCAGAAGTTGCATCCCACCATCTCGAAGCTGGTAGACAATAGCAGAGTTACAACTATTTCTACCATTAGCTATGACAAAATAAAATTATAGAAGAATCTCAAGATGCCAATAACTGAAAGTTGTTGAAGTTGGTCCAAATAAGAAGCCATACCCAAACCAAGATCAATTAAATACAACTTCTTCTCATTGGGTGTTCCAGGCTGGCCAAGCAAAAAGTTCTCTGGCTTAACATCCCCATGAACAAAACTGAGCGAAAAATGGAAAAATTGTTGGCACAATTACAGTAGGAGGTGGAAGGGGAGACTCACAAAGCACAAAGTCATTTAAACATACCCTCTTAAGTGGAGCTGTTCTAAAATTGATATTGCCTCTACCGCTATACAAGCAACCATCTGTTCAGACAGCCTGCACCAAATACAAAATTAAACAGGAGAACATCAAAATGGAAATTCCGAAGGAATTTTTTTTTAGAAAAAATTGAGGACTTCTTTTAGGAGGGTGGGGGAGTGGTATCATTGGAATGATTTAGTGACAAACGTTTGATTATTAGAGTTCCAAACATCCCAAAGGCTTGGTCCAAGTATATCCATGACCTGAATTAACAAATACCAAACAATAAGATGAGATAAGATTAAGAATAAGCATTGACTAAATGCAAGCAGAGCACTGAGAATGCCATTTACAAAGAATTGTAGAAGAATATCAAGCAGGACCTCACCAGGATATAGTAGTCTCCTTGTTGACCTTTATGATGAACCAATGGAAGCCCATAACAACCATCAAGAGTGCTTTAGAAAAAAAATTTAAACAAAAAGACTAGTTAGGTCATATAATTTGGATTTCCAAGTAACGGTGGGATAAAATCATGCCTACCTATACACTTGCCACTCATACGGAGGGCCATAACTGCATCCTTTACTATTCCGGTGCTCAAATTTCAATGCAACCTAGAGAATGGACAAGAAACTGCCATTAATTATGCAAACAAGTATCAACCCCCTAGAATTTTTTTTTTTTAAATCCTAGTAAATTCTATAAAGGTTTACCAAAGTGCACAAACCTCAAGAGCATCAGGTCCAGTACGACCTGCACCACCAGACACCCTTCTTCCAACATAAACTTGACCAAAGCCCCCTTTTCCTAGTTTTCTCTCCAATTTGTATACAGGTGAGCTGCCTAGTTGCACCTAATAAGGAGAGAAAATAAATGAACAAGTTTCTTAGAAATTGCCAACAATAAATAAATTTCATGGACGTTTAGTATGTGTAGCTAAGAGTTGATAGTATAATATGAAGCATAACTTGATACATGCTAAGATCTTTTATCACATATCATAGTATCTTATACAGCGCATACGGTTGTATGTGTGCATCGGTCAAGCACGTGTGCATATTGTCTTCACATGTTTCAATCAAAGCTAGTAAGCTCAAAAGGAAAACAGAAACCATACATATGATCATTTGAAAATTAGAACACTATCATTTTGTGGCTTGCTTTCTAACTAAAAATAGTAAATGCAGTTGCTTTTTCACACCAACTCATTACCTACACCTTTGATCATGAATTTTGCTTTCACTAGTATGTTGAAATGTAATAAATCAATGCCGTAAACAACAGTAAAGGAACAATGAAATGAATGCAGTTAAAAGCTTAAATAATACAACATAAACTGAAACCTAAAATTCCCAAGATAATTACCCTCTCAGGAAGCGGACTTGTGCTTCCTTCCTCCTCACCAGCAGCCAATTTTTCAGCACTTTTATCAATTACCTGTCTCGCTGGCAAGTCCAAACCTGCACGGCCCCGGCCACGCACTCCAACACCTAAAAGTTTGGCATTTTCATCTTGGTTCATTGCTCTAGAGCCTCTGCCTCGACCAGCTGGCACAAGTGTTGGAGACAGAAACACCAAGTCAGCAGGATAGCAGAAGTGATTTCAAGAGTGAAGCTCTGGAACCATTACCTCTTCCAGCACCACGCCGAGTAGTTGGAACTAAACCAGCAGGATTCTGGTTTTGTTTGACCCTCTGTGATCGCCGAACTCCAACTTGCAAATCTGGCATTCTTTTCCCATGCAAAATTTGACTTGCATATATCTAACTGGCCAAGGAAATACAAATAATCATCCCTAAAAATTTAAGAATACAACAAAATTAGTGAGGAGAAATATTGCTAAATAAAATTTAAAAATGAACAGATTAGCAGTGTGAAATTAAATTTAAGCTTCTGTGGAGGTCCTTAATTTCAGATAAAAAGCCTTTCTTTAGAACAATTTCATATATAAACTCAATCAGACAAAGGGGCTGTCCTTAGTTTGACCTTTAACATCAAAGGAACACCCATATCAAGTTCTCTAGTAAAGAAAGCTTGGGACAACATGCAACAAAAGAACAAGAACATAAAAACAGAAATCAAATTTGAGAAACAACGAACAAAGCAACCCGACAACAGCATTTAAAATCAGGAATAAACAAGGAGACAATTTAATCTGGAAACCAAAAGAAATATTTTCATAAAAGGCAATACTTTATTGTAATATCATATATGATAAAGCCTCTTAAACTAAATCTTCAATTGTTATGGTCGGCAATATACACATGACATGCATTTACAAATTCCAGTGAATAAAAGCACATTGGTATCATAGTTGCAAATAGCAATCAAAACCCTTCACATAAAACTTGTAAAATATATTACCTTCAAGTGTTCTACTATATAGAACCAGCAAAAAGCTAATAAAAACACATTAAAATGAAAGAGAGATACGCAAGGCATTCATTTCCTCATGAATTTAGTTTTCAAATTGATTGTAATTTAATTTGGTGTATCATACATCACAAAAAGCAAAATTGATTCAAAAGTACTGCTTTACAATTTACATCCATTGCATATCAAAATCTAAGAATCATCCAAATTCAAGCAAGTTGCAAAATTATATTCCATTAAAACCAACAGCATCACCATTATAACCTTTACCAACAGTAATCCCTAGTTAGGCAAATACCACAATTAACAAAATAAAACCAAAAAAAGAAAGAGAGAGAGCACGCACCTTGTTCAACAGTCAATTAAAAATCATCAAAGCCAAAAACCACAATCAATGCCCAGAGTTAAAAAAATTTACAACATAAGATCCCTCAAGCCAAAACTTAAAACTGATATAAAATTGAACCTGCCTAAAAGATGATCATCCAAAAAGTCATGCAAACTAATCAAACATGATCGTACCCCCAAAAAAAAAATTGAAATGATCAATACCCACATACAGATTCACCATTATCAATGCACCATCAGCACAAAAACCAACAAAAGATGCAATATCAGGAAGCCAGAAGGTAATTTATTTTAAAACTTTTATACTACCCATTACACAAATATATGAAGATAACATTAAAGTAAATACCTTTATGAGATGAAATCGAAATTGGACACAAAAATCATCCAAGTTATAGAAATAAAAATAAAAAAAGACAAAATTTTGGTAAAGGCCTAAAGGGTATGAGCTGAAACGAATTGGGTTGTCTTTATTGTGGAAAGGATGCTACAGAAAGAATCGATGGTGGTGGGTGACTTCTCGGTGTATGTAATGTAATGTGTGTGTGTGTGTGTGTGTGTGTGTGGGTGGGTGGGGAGAGACGGTGCACGGGCACCTAAGTGCATTACCGAGTTACGTGGATTTCGTTGCGTGGCGGAGTCGGTTCTTACTATGGACATCACCGCTACCATATTTTATCCCCTAATTAAATAATAAGGTTTTAAATCGAGCCTGTCCCAGTGGCTGTGACCTCTCTTTGGTCATCCCACTAAAGCCTTAGCACATTGCTGCTTGATGTTGGCTGTGACCTCACTTGAAGTTACAGGCCAGGCTTCTCTTGGGTCTACGATTATGGTTACTGCCCAAAAGGGGTGAGCTCGAAGCCTCGAAGCCAGCTCCAAAACAAAAGTACATATATAGATCCAGTCAATAGGCCCATCGGATTTTTTTTTTTAATTATTTTAATGATTTTTATTAAAATAATTTATTTCAAAGTCAATAACACTCAAAATTTTAATTAAATTTCACTGGTTGTCCCTAAATTTATCACTATTATTCTTAGACTTCAATTTATCGAAGAAAAAAAAATTCAATTTTACTTTGATTGCACTACAAATTTTTAATGCTATTTTCCTACCTATTAAATGCATATGTAGGGAAGTTTAAATAAAAAGCAACATTAAATATTACGCACGCAATTTGAAATTTGATATTTCCTTTCTCCGGAAAAATTTCTTCTTTTTTCATCCATTTAGAATTATAGAACATTTTTTTTAAATAATTAATATATTAATTTATTAATATATTTTTATTTAATTTTTTATCACATCATATTTTTATCAATAAATAATTAATTAAATATTAAATTAGACAATACATACATACAATAAATAATTAATTAAATATTGAATTAAACAACACATGCATACTAAAATTAAATGAAATTATATTAATAATAAAATTTTATTGAAAATTTGAAAGCTAAAATTTTATAAGTTGTGAGATTTAGTATTAAATGACATTTTATTAGTAATAAAACTTTAATCAATATTCAAAAATTAAATAATAATTATTTTAAAAATAATTATTTATTAATATAAATGATGGATATTTATAAAAAATATAAAATAAAAATTATTATTTTAATTAAATTAATTATTATTTAATTTATATAAAAATAAAAGTAAGTCTATTTTTTTTTTTTTTTGAGGGATATATATATATATATTGTGACAAATTGATGTTTAGAGATAACATTGAACTTGATAATAAATTCAAGGACAATGTATGATATATATATATATATATTAATTCTTTTGTTTAGACATAAATGAAGGTGTAATTATGTATAATTTGATTAATTTTTATATATTTTATTTAAATGTATTCGATTGTCAATATTTTAAATTTAAATATATTTCGCACTATTTACTTATTTAAAATTTACCTTTTGAATACTAACTTTAAAATTTAAAATTTAATCAATAAAGTGGAATCTAAACACATTGTATCAATTGAGCAAACTCATTTGGAAATGCTTATTGAGTTGTTAGCTCATACAAGAAAAACTTATACTATCATATATTGATAGTTAAATTCATTCCCTTGTTAGTTCTTTAATTTGTAGAGTCCAATTGTTAACACGTTCTCCGAGATTAAGATTTATCCAAGATTTTAATATTATTCTTTTTACTTCATAATAAATATTTTAATTTTTTATATATTTTTTAATTTAAAAATTATATTTTTATTAAAAATATAAAAATTAATTAAAAAATATAAAATGTGAAAAATTAGATAGGTTTAAGAAAATTAAAATAATAAAAGAATTAACAATGTTGAATATTTAGCCAGAAAATAATATCGAGTGTCAAAAAAAAAATCTAATTTTTCTATAAAAATTATAAATATTTATACTGATTTTTTTTAATTAGATACAGAATCGCTGCAATTTCTCCAAACGAATATGGGAAGAAAGTACAAAAAGAATTTGAACAGATTATAAAAAGAATCATCAATGGATGAGGTAAGTGATTGCCAGAGCCACTAGTAGAAGAACATAAGCAATTCCTTGATCAATTGTTGTTCCTGCAAATACCAAACCAAAATTAAAATTTAGAATGAACAAATGTTTCAATTAAGCTACATATCAACTCAACACACAGACCCAATAAAACTAATGAGATGCCAAACAAGAAAGCAACGTACCGTCGCTGGATGGGCCTTCTGCAGAAGGAAAAGGAGCTATGGCTTGTCCATAACCAAGCTGCAACAGAGCCAAAAACATGAACCCAATAATTGGAAGAGCATACAATTTCATGGGACTCATCGTCAAAATCAATTAGACTCGGAGTTCGAGAATCGAAGAAAGGGTGAATCAGAGAGCGAGAGAAGATGAGTGGGATAGAATTGATGAGTGAAATGAGGAGATGGGTAGGCAGACAAAGTTTGTGGTTATCTATATATGGTTTTTTTTTTTTTTTTTGGGAGCCCGTTTGGTTTTAAAAAGAGACAGGAGATGAATTTTCTAGGAAAGTGAGGGAAAATTAGAGGGGGTTAGAGGGTACGCGTCGGAGACACGATATGTTTGACTCGGCTGGCGCCTCATTTGACTCGGACCATTAGAATGACCAATCAACTGCTGCCTCGAAGCTTTTAAGTTTCGCTTTTGACAAGAAAGGCCCCTTATTATTATTATTATTATTATTATTATCTTGAATTTTGGTAGCGCTTTTAAAATATTTTCTAGAATTTCGAACTTTCCTTATTTGAATTTTGAAATTTTGAATTTTGCTAATTTATAATGGAAGGACAAAAGTTTTTCATTTTTGTTTCCAACTTTCAATGAAAAAAAAAACTTTCAAGTCGATCCGTTTAGCACTAAAGTTGAAATTACTTTTTTTAAAAAATCATTTTAAAAGTTATTAAGAAAAATAATTTATGATTTATAAAATTTTATATTTTATTTATTATTAATCATATAATTTATTTTTATGAATAAAAATCATCTCTTCAATTAAAAAAGAAAAGTTATTTTAAAGTGCTATTTAACTATTTAAAAATTTTTATGATTATAATAATTGAATAAACTAAAAATAAATTTTAATTATATTTTTTATATAATACACTTCTTAATAACAATTCAAATAATAATATCATGCTGACTCTTAAATTATCATATGAAATATTTTTCTAAATAAAATTTTTTTATCTACTCTTATTATTATTTTTGATTTAAATATGGTGGCAATTCTTAAGAGAGAATTTTTAAATGTATAATATGCAATTTTTTTTTTTTTTTAAGGAAGATTGTTAAACTCATATAACTTGAGAATATCAAATGAAAAAATTAAATAAAAAAATTAATTTATAACTTGTCAATCTTCAAAACAAGAAAAGAATGAACCTAGTTGGGATGTGTAATGTGTGACATCAGAATAAAAATCTAATTAAATAATCAAAGAGAAAATCAAATTGGAGCAAAATTCTTGACAATTTAATAGTTTTTCTTGTTAGTATAAGAGCCATAAAGGTCAAATCGAGAGGTAAAATATATTAATTAATTAAATCATATGTTGATATCACATATTATGCAGTAATTTAGAGTACTCTCTTCTTTAAAAATAAAAAATAAAATAAAAAGAGTACTCAATTTTTTTTTTATTAGCAATAAAATGATATCATGTATTATTTTTTATCTGTTCACATTATAATAAATAAAATTAATGAAGTTAAATGACCCTTTTGATTGTTTATTATTAATTAATATTAATTAACAGTAATAATTAGGTACCTCTGCGTCTATGAATGCAAAGGTGGACCATGGATTTCTTTGTGAAGAGAAAATGAAAATTGAAGTGTCTTATCTCACCAGAAAATAATAATAATTGTATATTGAAATTTATATTTTTAGTCTTTACTTCTTCAGTTTGATTTGTATATATAGTGGAAGAGTTGATTAGAGAACTTGTTTTTTGCTGGCACAAATTCTCTTCTTACAAGCTTTAGATTCTAGATGAAAAGTTCATTATTAATTTTTTTTTTTTTTTGGTACTATCGGGTGAAGTCAATGAGGATTTAGGATAAATTAAAATTGATACGCTTATGTTTGATTTTTAGGTTCCTTTTTATTCATATATATATATATAATTATCAATTTAATATTTAATACGTCATTAATTAATATTGGTATTGTAGCAAGTGAAAATGACCAAACCCAGCTGTCACATTGTCATTTCTTAGGATGTGTAGAATTTCTTTCGAGCTTTAATTAAGAATTTTAAAATTCATAAAATTTACAAAATTAAAAATTATTTTTTTTATTTTATTTAATTTCATTTATTTAGAATAAAAATAAAATTTAATATTTTTTTTATAATAAAAAATAATCTACATAATTATTTATTTATTAAATGAGAAATTTTTTAAAATTCTATTTTTATGAGATTTTAAAAACTCTCAAAAAGAAAATTATAATTAAATTATAATTTTTTATTAAATAAATAATAAAATTTGATAAAATTTATCGATTTCTTAAAATTTTTATACAAATTCCATCAATTTAAACATTGGCTTGGGCTTTTATGAGTGAAACAATCCTTTATCTTGTCAACCAAACAAGTCCAAATATAAGTCATGTTAATGCTTCGTTAACCCAATTGGATTAGGTCCAAATACACGATAAAGTCACTGGCAGTGGCACCGCCATTCCAGTTTTATCACTCACGGAAAAATAACTAAAAATCTGACTAAAAAAACCATCAGCATGTTTGTTCCATTCCATAGAAATCCTCAATTCTCCTCGCCAAAAATCCTATATCTCATCTCTCCCACCCAATACTAACGGAATTATCAAACGATTCCCTCTCCTAATCGTCACCCATGCAAGAGAAAAACAGTGGCTATCTAATATCTATATGCTTGCCCTTGCCACTTAGCATATAACAAGTGGGAATTTGCATGAGCTGAGGTGGTTATATTGTATGGCCATTTGGCTGTATGGCTAGCACGTGTCAAGATAAGAGACCATAGAAATGGGGGGCCAGTTTGGGTATTTTTATTATTTGTTATGCTGTCGCTGTGGTTTTGATGGTGTAATAGTTCAAGTGGCTTCTTGTCTTATTTTGGGTAATGGCTCAAATGTGTTGGGGGGGGGGAACAGTGCAAATGGCTGGTCCTTTTGGACAAGTCTCATCAGATTAACGAATGCATAAGCTCATAAAACACCCAAGCAATGAAAAAAAGTAAACCTTTTATAGGAAGGAATCGATCCCAATTTCCAAAAGCACTTTATACTCTTATGATTAGTTTAACAAGTTGTATAACAAAATGTATTTTTATATAATTATTATATTAAAAATATATTTGATTACTTACAGCCACCCAACACATATTTCAAACTTTACTTCGCTCTCTCTCTTTAGTCCTCCCTTTCTTTGCTTATAGAAACCCCATAAGCCATAGATTCTTTGCTTTTTTGTCTTTAACTTTGCTCTCACATCATAATAATAAGAAGCCCAAGAATAGGAAGGACGAGTTTTTTGAAGAAAAAATGTGTAATCCAATCATGCCTTTGGTTACCCATAGGATCTTGGAGAGAGGATGGCTCGTTTTTCCAGCAGTTGAGACAGTAACTGAGCATGCAGGGGCAGAGACAGCTGCTGCTACTGTTGGCGGTGGTGGTAATGGTGGCTCGATGAAGGGGTGTGTTTGTTCACCTACGAATCACCCAGGTTCTTTTAGGTGCAGACATCACCATGCCGATTATGCGTGGGGTCGTAGAATAACAAAGAAGTGAGTACAGTACTATACTTGTAATTATAGTTCAAAGGTTTAATGCAGTGTATAAACTATAACGAAAACTGTGGGCTTTTATTCCATTTCATGAATCTTCTTCATACAATTCCTTGTATTGCTTACTGGTTTCTCAGCCTGCCCAAGGTACAGGGCGGAAATGTCCCCTTTTATCTTGTCCTTGAGAATTCAAATCCATCCCAAAGAACATTGACACTAGTTAGCCCTCGTAACAAAAGATCAGCAACTGGTGAAGGATTTTATTATTTTAAAAAGAACGGATATTATTACAGAGAATACCTCATCACATCCTAATAATACATGAGTATACAGGTTCAGATGCTGTAGAAACATAAATAGTGTGCGACTTCTGTGTGTGTGTGTGTGTGTTGCCTTCAAGAGCAACTCAAGTCCAAGAAATAACCAAACATGCATTTCCAAATTGCAGGAAATTACTATTCATTGCTGAAATATTGCAATACATATAATTGTTATCTTCTAATGTTTCATATTTGAAGGATCACATTTGCTTTTCTTCAGAATGTGTCATTCTCTCAACGACAAAGAAACAGAAAAAAGTTTGTTTCTTTTCAACACCATCTACAAGTAGAGCATATTAGAACCTTATTGCCAATTTGCAATATCCACATCCTCGTAATAATAGGTTAATTTCAATTCAAGCATATCAAATCATTCCAATTCATCTTATACCCATCTTCAAGAATAGATCGCTGCTGCAATAGTCTATGCAAATACCTATGCGAATAAGTGTAATTAGAGAAACTATGTGAATTAGTGTAATTTTCGTTCACGAGTAGCCAACATTATATTTTGTAAAATAATATATATTTGCCGGTTCAATTAGTTTCTTAGTGATATAGTCGTGTAGGCTTTATCAATAAATACAAAAAACAAAAACCTTT
This sequence comes from Aleurites moluccanus, assembly GCA_948193065.1. Lineage (NCBI taxonomy): Eukaryota > Viridiplantae > Streptophyta > Magnoliopsida > Malpighiales > Euphorbiaceae > Aleurites > Aleurites moluccanus. The sequence continues at coordinate 34,980 of CANXYC011457128.1, forward strand.
TGAATGAATATAATCTAATAACTTTCATATAAATTGGGTGTAAAATGCAAATACATATACTCTGTTCTTTAATTGCCAAATGGACATTTTGCACTAATTACAAGCCTGTAACTCACAGTGACCTCACGCCGAGCTATAAATGACAAGCAATTAATTAATAGAATACAATAACCTCAGAGGGTGACTGGAAACAAAAAAAAAACATTTACCTCCAGCAACCAGCTCTATGTTCTTCCACTTCATGGCACATTGTCATAACCCAAGGATAACGAGGTCCCCCATATCACTGGAAAAAAAAAAATACCAGTTTGTGTTGGCAGAACAACCCAGACAATTGCTATCAAATATATCAGCAACGCTCACCCCTAGCTCTATCCCCTAGGTTATCAGAGAGCATCTAAACATGGAATGAGCACCCTTTTCTATATATGTGGCACAATGGGAGTAGAATATTTAGGATTGCTTAGTGGGAAAAAAATAGAATCATCCAAAATGTAAACACTTCTTATGATTCCATTTGCATAAGTAATGAAATATATGCAAAATACTATCTATTGGAATGAAAATAACAGTAACTGCAAAATCCTATGAACACTTCCTATTTCATCTGGAAAACAATTGTGAGACTACCATAATCAAAGAGCCAGAAGAAACTCTAAATAACATATATTAACAGGGTTACTGCTGGTTATGAACCAACATGAATTTAATGTATGGAGCAGTTGCATGAATCCTTCAAATTAGTGGTTCCAGATTATTTATCATAAAGACTAATAGTTCCTCACCTCAGGGTAACAATTTTGACGGACAACCGTTTGGTTGACAGTATTTACGTACACCTCACATGATGCTCTTGCCTGAAACATTTCAAGAACATAAAATAGACTTAGTAAGACTTGCCTGAAAATTTTCAAGAGCATAAATTAGACAGAGTAAGACAGATGATATATCATCAAGAAGGCAGAGTAAACAAAAGACATCCAAGAAAAAAAAAATGATAGTGCAAGTTTGCTGTTCATAGTTATTAAAGGTGCAAGAATCACAAATGCATGAAGGGGTGTTACTGAATAGGCAAAAGGTGTAGGTGCATGCCTTTGAGGGATGGGGCACAAAAGAAAAATTAGCAAGAAATTCAAGATCAACATAAAAAATTCACAAGATAACTAGTTTGTAGTTAAGATTCTCTCATTTTGAATGATTTGATGAGCTGAGCATGTGCTTGATGTAGGACATATTATGGAATTTCTAGAATCCATAATCCCGAATAAAGCAAGCTTTCTTATAATTGAATTGGAAAATAAAATATATGTTATAATTGGATGATCTAGCTCCACAGGCATTGAATTGTTTTGTTTATATTAGTATTACCACAATCTATATCTATGTAAAAAGAAACCAAATTTCCTCAATTTCATACATTTCCCATTAATCTAAAACAACAATAACGAGAAGAAAGAACAAACCTCAATAGGAATTTTGAGAAACAAGAGCCCAAGCTGTCCTTTGACCACAGTATCCGTATCGAAGGGAATAACACCCCTAGCCAAATCCTCAATCAAGTAAAACACATCATGAATGATCTGAAGTCCGTTTAAATCAAGCGTAGCATTCACATAAGACGATGCTCTCGCTCTAAGTTTCCCTCCCTGAGAGCTTACAAGCCCTAGCTCTCTACCTCTGTAACCAACTGAAACATCGAGATTATCATAGTCTAAAGAGAAGAAGTCTCTGTTTCGAACTTTGATGAGAAGAGAGAAGGCGAGGTCGACAGTGAATTTCGGAGACGAGTTGACTCGAAATTGGTTGAGTCGAAGTCGGGCGACTTGGATAGCGGGATCGGAAGGGTAGAGAAAGAAAAGGACGGCGGAGAGGAGGAGGATGACGGAAGTAAATAGAAGGCAACGGCGGAGGAAGAGGAGAGAAGGGTTGGGTGGTGGTTGGTAGTAAGGGAGAACGATGACGTTTTGGGGAACATGATGGGAAGGTAGAGGTGTGTACGGTACAGAGGAGGAGGTTTTTGAGGTCATCTTCTTTTTTATTTTTCCGAAGAAACTCGGCATTGTATGGTTGATTTCGTCGTAGTCTCTCCGGTCCGGGCGTAATAACTAATAAGTGTTGCTGCCAACCACTCCTTTGTTCACCAGGGTACGGTAAGTTCCTTACGTATTAATTTACCATTTTCAAGTTAAATCGGGCCAACAAGATAGAAGAGCACTGATGGGCTTAGGATAGTTTAGTTGGACCATTGCTATAAACAAATTACAATTTTAATTGAAGTCTAATTAATCATATAAAAATATGGAAAACTTTTATCACTTTTTACTATAAAATATTGGATGTACAGAATAATATTTTCTTTAATATTATTTGATAAAATAAAAAATTAATGCATTTTATATTTATATTCACACTATATTCAGTGAAAATTATGATCAAGAATTTTGGTAAAAATGAATTTGCTAAAAAAAAAATCTATAATTAAGAGTGAAAAATGAAGTAAAATTACCACAATCCAACCGACAAAGATCTCTAGATCTGCAAATCAAATTGCATTATTTGTACTATGATAAGAATGTGACATTGTTATTGTATTGTCCTTATAAAATAATTAATTTGTACTTTGAAAGGCTCAATGACACGTTGAGCCAACTGATTGCTTCTCCTAAAAGAAATTAAATGCCTGATTTTCATTCACTTACATTTACTCCAAAGTAATTGGTTGAAATCTTTTATTCTATTATTTATTTATTTTTTATTATATATTATTTTTAATATATCATATCATTAATAAAAATATTAATTATTAAAATATTTTAAAAATTAATATGACTTATAAAAATAATATAAAATAATAAATAAAATATATAATAAGATAAAAAAATTTAAACTACAAAATAATGCATAATATATATTATTATATTCATAATTTTGATACGATTTGGAATAAATTATATAAAAAATTTAATTCCATTGAATTTCATTAATATAATTTAATTTAATGAATAATAAAATTTATAAATTTAAAGTATTGAATTATATTTTAAAATAATTAAAAAGTTAAAAAAAAATTAATTATTTTTTATTTTTTATATAAAAATAATATTTAATTTAAATAGAGTATTTTGAGTTTTTAATAGTGAGTTTCATTAAATAAATTGAATTCTTACAATATCCTCCCATTTTAACATGATTTTATTTATTTCAAGATGATTGTTTTTTAATTTAAAATAATTGAATTATATTAATTATATTTTTTCAAAATAAGAACTAGCAAATTATAATTCAAATAAATTGAATTCTTAAAAAATTTAAATTTTTAAATATTAGTTTAATGATTTTAGTATTTATTTATTCAATGATGAAAAATATTTTTTTTTTATTTTAAATATTATTTTTAAAGATAGAAAGATTGAAATTTAATTATTCAAGCAAAGCTAAAAAAGTATTTTTTTTAATAAAAAATCTCAAAATTTGAGTGTGAAATATATATTTAAAAAAAACATAAAAAATAAATGTATTAACAGTCATTTTGTTTTACGGAATATTAACAATTAATATATGAAATCACCGTAATGATATTTCTTTTTGGTTTCTCATATTAATTATTATTGGGATAATTATAAATTTGATATCTGTGCTTTTTCAATTTTGTTATTTCAATGTTGTGAACAATTTTTTGTTAAATAAAGTATTTAAACTTTACAATAGAGTATCAATATAGTATTTCTGACCTGTTGAAACTCATCAGAGTGCATAATCAGTATTGTGATACCCATACTATCATCCATACCAGCCTGCCATGTTATATGATACATATGAAAAGACTAAAATAGCCTTCACTTCATCACTAACCTAAAGCTTCATTTTCTTACTCTCTTAGGCATAAAAATGGGAGGATTGAATTTGATTTCAAGAGAGAAGAAGAAAAAGATAAAAACATCTCTCAAGCTTTTTGTCTCGGCTTGTGCCTCATTTCTCTTCTTTATCTATACTTAGTTTCTTTTTATACTATTCTTTCCTTTTTATATTGTTATATTTCTTAATAAAAGAAGGTTAGAGTTAGATTTTTTCCGATTGCTGAGTTTTATTAATAAAAGAAACTACAAAGGGAGTGAACAACATCAACTTGATCAGAGATTTACATAAGAAAATACTATTCAATTCTCTAGTACCAAGAACCCCTGTTCTTCTACATCAATCTTGCAAAGATCATATTTTGAGATTTTCAAAATTTTGGGATTTTGGGTTTTCTTCGATAAAGAAGAGGAGATTGCTCCCCTCAGCATGTATGTGTAAGTTCAGACAAAAATTCATACATGTCTAAACAACATAATCATCGAAACTCATTTGCTCAGATACTATACATGTGAAAGCTCATGAAAATAAGGAGACTGTATGTATGGATTTTGTGTTATAATATGGATTTTAATTGTATGGCTTTGATTTTTTATTTTAATTTCATTTTTTCTATGTTAAATTTATGGGTCGGTTCACCATTAATTTGTGTTGCAATTTCATTTATTTTCAAAATTTAATTTGTTTTTATGTTTGTGCTTAGATTTTGAGTGTGTAAAGTTTATTTTTTTAAAATTTTTTGGGTTTGTGAGTGTCGGTTGTTGCTATGTGGTTATTGTTGAGTTATGGGTCTGCTTTGTGTGTGCAGTTGATGTAAAGCTCAGGGCTTCAACTTAGTATAAAGGGATGATCTAGATGAAGATGCGTATGCTGGAATTGATTGGGCTTTGAAGCAGGTAGAGAGCTTGTTCTTAACTGTAGTAACATTGGAGATAAATGACTATTATGAGTGTTCCATCTCCAATGAAGGATTTCTTCTTTGCTAGAGTTTTCTATTAGAAGAACATGAAACTTTCAAGTGGAAGGTGCCCCCTAATTCAACCCTTACCCTTGAAATTGTAACAGTCATCTTTTATTATTTTTCTCACATATCTCTATCTCTGTCTGTGTTCGATGGAGAAGATACAAAGATTGAAGGAGATGAAACATGTTATTTTAGTCTAAAGGTAGTGATGAAGTTAAGGTTATTTTAGTCTTTTTGCATGTACCATATGAAGTGACAGGCTGATGTGAATGACTAAACGGGTCCCATAAGGGTGATTATCCATTTCGATGAGCTTCAATCGGCCAGAAGCACCATATTGGTGCACTATTGCAAAGTTCAATGACTTAATTAAATAAAAAAATTATTCAAACATCAAAATAGTAAAATGAAAAAGTATAAATATCAAATTTATAATTATCCCATTATTATTTTAAAATATTTTAATATATAAAAGATTTTAGTTTTTAAATTTGGTCCAGTCTTTAAAATGATAAAACAGAAAGTCACATATCAAGAGATTCAGTCAGTGTAAAATAAAAAATAATTAAATTAGTAATATATATTTTTATGAGATAATTATTATTATTAATTTTTCATTATATAAATATAATATAAGATCGTGAATGAAATGAATATTAATAAATAATTAACTCAAATGATAACTCAAATTTTTTAGATTAGACATTCATTGTCCAACGATATGAAAAAAATAATTGAATCATCAGATTGAATCGATTTCTAGTTTTATTTTCAATTAAACTGATTAAACTAATTGAATCAGTTCAAATTTAATAATGCATTTAAGAATTTCATTAATAAAAGGATATTTGGATGGACGATTGATAATTATCGATTTAAAATAAAAGTATTTTTTTTTATTTGATAAAAATTTTAATTTGCAATCGCAATTTCTACTTGTCACCAAATTTTGCTGATTTGACAAAAATGAATTGATGATTGATGTTTATCCAAGCACTCAATAATTTATTAATTATCGATGTGTATATTTTTTAATAACAATTAATTTTTTATAATTGGGATCCAAATATCCTAAAATATCTTATGAGAAGATATATAAATAAATTGACAAGTGATCAAATGGAACTCTTCCCACTATCACAGTCAAGGGTCATCATCTTTTTGGCTGCTAATTCCTTGAAAGGGAAATATATTATATATGTGATCTTGATTTATTTTAAATCCAAACCTAAATAAATCATAATAAACTTATTATAGGCCATTCAAAGCATATCTCAACCATTCCATTCTGGACCAGATGATTATAAATAAAAGATAGAAAAAAGACTAATAGGAGTAATCAAATTTCTGGGTAAAAATAAATAAATATATATATATATATATATATATATATATATATATATAGTTTTCAATTTCCGCCTGATTTTTAAATTGACAAAGATTTTAATTCAATTGAAATCAAATTGAGGATAGATATTTTATGAGATAATTATTATTGTTAATTTTTTATTTATATAAATATAATATATTATTGTGAAGAAAATTAATATTAATAAGCATATTGTTTAAATGATTAAAGATTAAATTTCAATTCTTCAAGGTTAAAAGTTAGATATGAAAAAATAGTATTTTTTAAATGTGAATATGTTGAGTGGAATCAATTTTTAATATATTTTTTGATTAAATTGGTTGAATTGGGCGGACCAACCTAGATATGAGATATGACAACACAGAAAGTATCACCCCCAACTTATGGATAACGATCCACTAATAGAAGTAATCGTGGTTTATTACCTTTATTATCCTGCAAATTGAATTGCGTGTGGGATAGTTTTTTTTTCCAACATTCTATTTCTTTTTTAGATTTTAAAATTTCAAAATTAAACTACGTTTTTTAGACATTAATTAATAATTAAAATCAAAATATTCTTAATGGGCTATTTTCAATCCCTGATCGATAAAAAAGAAAAAAAGAAAAAAATCGTAGTCGGTGTATGCGAGAAAAAAACAGGGTAGAGAGTAATTAAAAGGATTTTCTTTTCTTAATTACCAACAGCCAATTAGGCAATTAAAGATATTACAGTCACAAAAATATAAACCTCTACACAAAATATATCACTCCGTTATTTTTATACAGAGTTTATTAAGGTACAGGAAAGGATTAATCGATCATGTGGTTGCTGCATATCTATAGCACCGACTACTTAATTATCCATTAATTAACTTTAATTAATTAGTAGACTCAACTGACTTAGGAGATACAGAATTATTTACAGCGCGATTTGTTGGCATAGACTTTGATCGTTTCATCCAAACCGCTGAACGATGAAATCTGCACCTAAACGATCCTTCATGCGTCGTCGGCGAACACAAGCATTGGCCTTTTGGTGAACTCGATGCTACGGTGGCTCTTTCTGATCCGCCGCCTTCTTTCGGAGAGGAGGTAGAGACCGCGATACTGCTACCATGCGATGCCATCTATAATTTAATTTCTCTGTCTGTTTATCAGGAAAATAAAAATTAAATTAAAACTCGGTGCATATGAGCTGTTAAATATATATGTGGAGAGAGAGAGATAAATGATTACAAGATCGTTGAGTGTAAGGTTAGAATTGGTAAATCGAAATTAAGTGGTGCGCTATGATTCTACCTTGTTTGTCTATATTATAACCAACCAAAGAAAGTGTCTACTTCATGCACTGCATCCAATCCAAAACGGATATTGATTAGGTACTCTCTCTACCATTTCACTTATTTCTTATTATTAATAATTTCCTCACTTAACTACTATATATATACATCATAGATTAATAATAAGCTTTAATTTTAAATTTAAGCATGTAATTAATTTTAGTCCATAAATTTAATTGTTTAATTGGGCTTGATTATTTAACTAGTTTAAATTAATTAATTGGATTTGAATATTTAAATTTAAATTATTAATTAATTTAAATATTAAATATGATATAATAGGTGTTTGAATTCTTCACTAAGAATATAAAATTCGTTAAATTAAATTAAAAATATTATAGTAAATTAAATTTTTAAATAATTATTGTACCAATTGTAGATTTGATAAAAATTACTTTTAAAAAATAATAAAATTTTACATAATTAATTCTAAACACCTACATAAATTATTAGCAGTTTTTTCAGAAAAAACACATGTGAAACTTGAAAAAATGTGTTATAGTAGACGAGAGAGAATGCAAGTTAAGAATGTATTGTCACGAGTGTAGAAGGTTACTTTGTGACTGTTTGGTTGGTCAATTAAATATTTTTAATTATTAATTATTAATATGCACGTCATTAATTGAAAAAATTTATATTATTTGATTGATCAATTAAAAATTTCGATTATAATAAAATTTTTCTTCAATCGATAAATTTTATAAGCAATTATAAGCTGTTTTTAGCGAGTGGTCAATTTTAATATATGCTTTAATTATTTTTTTTTTAGAATGCACCTCTCTAGCATACTCCCATTATATTTTAATTACTATTTGCTATGGCCAAATGTATTGGTTCCAAATTACAGCCAGCATATATATGATTCCCACTGCTGATCGGATATTAAAGTTGAAATTATTAGATATAGATGCAATTAATTGTAGATATATGATGAAATGAGCGAACGGAGTTGGAAATTAAAGGTGGATGATGATGATAGGGATGAGAACCGGAGGAACTATAACTGTATTGTACTATGAGTATATAATAATGAAAGAGAAGAAAGCACATGAAGACGTGGGTGGGTCTGTGGGTTGCATTGAGGGGATGAGGTTTTTCATGTGGGAAGTTGATGTGGCGGTTTGTATTTTGCACACGTATTAGATTCTCTTTAATATTTGAAAATATAATTAATACAAAAAATATTCTCACATCTAGTCTCACCATTAACCTCTACACTCCTCTTAACATTCTTCCACGTTTACATCTTCTTCGCATCTCCACGCTACTGCAAGTGGGTGTCAATACCATAATAAAGTTTTTTCCTTTTCAATCTCCAAAGGATATTAGATTAGTTCATATTAGGTGGTGTCATTTCGATTTAATCAATTTAAAGGTTGCTATTAAAATAATTTAATATTTTTAATTAATTTTTTTTAAATCAAATCAAATTATTATTATATTTAAATTATTAATTTCAGTTCGATTTAATTTAATATAAATATTTTTATTGATTTCAAATTAATTTTTTTATTATTTTATTATAAATTAAAAAAAAAAACACTTAGAAAGTATTGTAATAAAAAAAAATTTTAAAAAAATTAATATTATATAGTTTAAAACTTATCAATTTTATTAATTAAAACACTCAAAATTTATATATATTTTTTTTAAATTAAATTTTTATTTATTTATCTTTAGTTAATTTTTATAGATAGTATTTTTTTTAATTCTAAATTAATATTAGATTAAAAAAAATATGATTATATATAAAAATAAAATAAAATATATTTAATTATAAGAATGATAAAAAATAATATATATATATATAAATTTTTGATTTGGTTTAGTTTGAAATCGAAAAAAATATTCAAATAATAAATTAAACTGAATTTTTAATTTATTATTTTTTAAACCAAACTAAACAAAATAAATTATAAAATTATCAATTATGATTTGATTTGATCGATTTAATTCTATTTAATCAATTCAGTCGATTTAACTTCCACTTCTAATTCATACTCCTTTCATTTCACAATAAACTTTTTAATTATGAAATATTCCATTATTAATTTTTTTTTTCTATTTCTAACTCTTATAATTTATTTATTATTATAATCTCCTTCCACTTATTTAATTCTCTCATAATCAATATTTTTTAATTATTATCTCTACTTTCAACACTTTAAAAAAATATATATTATTATAATATTAAAATAAAATATAATTTGAATTAGAAAACATGATAATATAAAAAAATAAAAATATTTATTACGTGACAAAAAAAAATATTTAATACATAAATAAATAAACTTTATAAATTTAATCCTTAAAATAAAAATATTTATTTTTAATAAATGTCAAGATGTGGAATTTAAATAAATTTAATAAAATTTTATGAAATCTTATTAATTTATCCAAACTTGCATGTATATTATTTTGGACTTATCTAATGAAGTCCTACAAAAGTGTGAAAGTGGTACTAAAATTCTCTCCAGATAAAGAAACTCATTAATATTGGATATAAAATTATTTTTCAAAAAATACATATCCATTTGAAACGTTTTCAACGAAGTTTCGATTATCGTTCGAGTCTAGAAGACAACTGAAGGTATCTGCTAGCCACACATTCCATCCAATGATCAAACGGAAACAAAAATCCATGCCCCACCACCACCAAGAATTGACACTTAGAACTGTGATTTTCTCTTATTTTTGTAAAAGTTAATCTATTGAGGTTTAAACTCTCAATAATGGGTATCTTATACTAATTACAGACATCATAGTTTTTAAGATTGAGCGCACTCCCACTAGGACCCCCTAAAAAGAAAAAATAACCTCTATTTTCCTTGATGCTCAAAAAGAAAGAATGAGAACCACAAGCCCAAAATATAAAGACCAAACTAACATAGATTTCCTCGAAAAAAAAAAAAAAAAAAACTCAAAACATAGATTTTTCATTACAGAGCAAAGCCCAAAGCCCATCTTCAGGTAATGAAGCTAACTCAAGCTTTTTTTTTTAAATATTATTAATTCCATAAATCATGGTTTTGTGGTTAATTACATTTTTTTTCTTCTATGATTATCAGTTTATGTTATATACCTCATACATTAGGACGGGATTATTACAAGAACTAGAGCAGTTGTGAGAAGCAAAATGGTAATTACCATTTAAATTGAAGAAGTTGTGATGAACATAGAAAGTTCTGTTTAAAATGACTATATATATATATATATTCCCAAAAAAAAGCATTTTACTAAATTATCTTTTAACCTTCTTTAATGTTGTCCCCAACAAATTGACATTTTCCATCGCAAATTGCAATCCCAATACTAACTGTTTTCATAGTTCAGACAATGTCCAAGTATATTTGCAACGGAAAGTTCAAATCACCAAGGAACTATCAAATAATATTCATACCCTCAATATAGGTGGGGTTTGATGTTTGAACTTGGAATCAAAAGGTTCCAGAATCTCAAACTTATCAATTGGATTAAGATATTATTATTGGTTATCCAACTTAATTCTCATTAAAACATTATTAACAAACTACATCACAATAAAGAAACATAGAAAATCTAACGAACCAATCCAAGGCACAAAGAAGTCCATGTCCATGAACCCATTCAATAAAACATGATAAAATCACAAATGGCATTTTGATAAGATGATACAATATTACAAGGATATATTAGCCAGCCATGAGCAAGAATGTAAGGTATGGAAGAGTGAGGTTCCAATTTTTATTAATTAATCAAGCAATCATCAATCAGATTTTCAAACAATGATTTTGGAGGTTTCAAGAATCCCTGCAAGAAAATAACCGACATAAATAATTTAAACGACCAGTCGTTCGAATTAGACAATTTAGCTTCCTGTGTAAAACGACCGAGTTTTTTAAGAAATAGTATAAAGGATAAACCCGTCAAAATTTCCTAAACGGCAGTTTGGTTTTTAATGGGAAACGACGAAATAAACCCACAGGTTCTTTTTTGAATGGTGAATAGATCGGCTATTCTAACAAACGGCAGCTAAACGGCAAGTTGGTCATTTTAAAAGCTAGGATAAAACTTTTAAATTGATTTAATTTAATTTAATTTAATTAATAGGGCCTTTACTGGTGAAATTACATTTGTTGACCCTTTTTGTTCGAATAATCAAATTCAGGTTATCCAGATAAATTTTCGAATTTTATGATGGTTTAATACTTATCCCGATTTTTAACGATCCGATTTAAGAAATTAATTTAATTCAATATATTATATAATATATATTTCTAGATAATAAAATAAAAAAAATAAAAATAAAAATCCGATATTTCGTACAGGATGGCAAAGAAAAATCAGAAACGGACAAAAAACCAGACAGCTTGAGCATCAAACTTACCAGTCAAACAACAAACTACTAGTCAGCGTCTGAAATACTATTTCCAATCAAAATTTGGTTGCTCCAGATTACCCATTGCCACCAGCAATATCCAAACCAAGGGTAAAGGGACCCACGCCCACCTTAACTTTGAGTGGAAACAACAATTACGGCTCTGTTAGTAGCACTTCTTTTTATACTTGACATACGGTTAATGATCCTCTCTTTGCTTTTGGTTTTGGTTTCGTTTTCAACTTTTAATTTAACCCATTATTTCTTTCTCTCTCTCTCTGTTTGTTTGAGTTTTTGATCAATTGGCAATGGCGAGAACGAGCAACAAGAACATACAAGCCAAGCTGGTGGGTATGTCTTTCCCTTGTCTAATTTTAATGTTTCATCCAAAAACAAAGAATTAAATTATGGTTTTTTTTTTTTGGGTGGGGGGTTTGATTTTTTATTGATTGGTGTTTATCGCATAACAGTTCTGTATTGTTGATGGGTTTTGATCCGATCTTGTCCAACTAAAAGCTAATGTAATTGTTTCCCTGTTTTTTCCTTTCAATTGCAACTTGGGTAATACGATAATCTTTGCAAGTCGAATATTGCTTCTCTAACTTAAACTCTAGATTTTTTTTGATTGGCTACTTGTGAATCAATATTTAAAAATTTCCCCTTTTTGATATATGCATGTATGGCTAGCGAAAGAAAGAAAGAGTATTTGAACATTAGATATTGTTAAGCTTTTCTCAGGTACTTCTTGGGGACATGGGAACTGGAAAGACAAGTTTGGTATTGAGATTTGTCAAAGGCCAATTTTTCGATTTCCAGGTTCAGTTTTTGTTTTTTTTTCTTCTTTACAGCAGCATATTGTAGTGTATGACCTATAACATGAGTAATATATTTACTTAGGAATCAACAATTGGAGCAGCATTTTTCACTCAGGTTTTGTCACTAAATGAGGCTACTATAAAGTTTGACATATGGGACACAGCAGGGCAGGAAAGATACCATAGCTTGGCTCCTATGTACTACCGTGGTGCAGCTGCAGCTGTGGTGGTGTATGATATCACAAGCATGGTAGCTTATTTTCAAGCTTCTAGTATTATTTTTGTTTTTCTTTAGCTTTTTGTATGTTCTTATTTATCTTAACTTGTTACTTATTATAAGTTATTTGCTTAAACTTAATGAGAGCTATGGACACAAGATTTTAACTCCGGACTTTTATGCTAGATTGCTAGTCCTTTATTTACTTGTATTTGTACATCAACTTTTATGTAGCTTTTTTACTTTTTCCCTTGGTGAAAGGGAAAAGTAAAGCATACATCTTCTAATGGATTCATGTGACTGTGGAATGGGTTAGGACATTCTGCGGTCAGACCTTGATAAATATGATGTACATTATGTGAATATACATTATAATATTATGGGCAGTATATGTTGATACTTTCCCCTTGCATGATATAGACTGTATAAAGATGTAGAATAAGGAGTGATTGTTTTCTCCTCTGAATTCTCCCCCTAAACTACTTGTTAGATAGTCTAAAAATCTCTTTAATTGATGCAGATATGAAGTGCTATGCATGTAAACTGCACTTTTTTTTTCTTTAGTTACTTGCATGATAATTTCAATTGGAATTTTATTTATATGGACTTATTTTTCATTGACAACTCAACTGACTTGTTTAAAATGTGTTTGTGCTTTAGGAATCATTTGAACGAGCCAAAAAATGGGTTTTAGAATTGCAAAGACAAGGTAACTGATTGGGATGTAAAAAGCATCCTAGAATTGATTTCTGCTCAACTTGAGAAATAAATAAGCATATCTTGTATAGGCATTATGCTTGTGATTTAATATTTTAATTTCTGTTTTTATAGTTTTGCTTCTTCTTCTTCTTCTTCTTTTTTTTTTCTTTTTTCTCCTATCTTTCCTATTTGAAGATTTCAAGCTACTTCTTAATTTCTTCTTTACTAGTTGCTAAATCCTCAGTACAATTTGGTCAATCCATTCACCTGCCTGTGGCTTACCTTGCTCTAATTAGTAGTGCTTTCATTAATCTTATTTGTGACATCCCTCTGAAAATAATACATTTTCAGCCTAGTTTGGCCGAGTTTTTTTTTTTGTAGTTCTCACAAAATTGAATACCATTTTTGTGAAGGTTTCAGCCTTCAGATAAATACTTTAAATGCTTGGATTTTGATCAGAAACAAGTTTGTATGAATGTCAAATTTAACTTCATACATTGTCCACAACTGCCTCATTCAGATTTCATTTGGAACATTTATTAACCATAGAACAAATAATTCAACTATCCAAGTGAAATTTCGTGTTGACATCTTATGTCCTTTGTTAGGCAATCCAAATTTGATAATGTTCTTGGCGGCAAACAAAGCTGACTTGGAAGAGAAGAGGAAAGTTGCAAGTGAGGTATTTTTTAATCTGATGATCTTAATTACTTCTATCCTTGTTTTATGGATTTGGCTGACGAAAATAATTGACTTTAACATCCATCATATACAAATGCCTGCATAAAGAGGAACTTTTGTTGTACTTTTCTTCTTTATGCAAATATGTAAATGGATACTCTTCAAATGTTGTAGGAAGGTGAGCAGTATGCTAAAGAAAATGGCTTGGTTTTTCTTGAAACATCTGCAAAAACTGCACAGAATGTGAATGAGCTTTTCTATGAAATAGGTAATCTCACCTTATTTACTTGTTTGGATAGAAGGTTATTTTCTAGTTGGAATCTATTGCAATTTTAAAGGACAGTTTGTCATCTTCATATCTGGTGCAAATTGGTGGACCCACTTTCAAAAACTTGCCTGTAATTTTTTATAGGATCCAGTGTTGATGACTAGGCATAAAATGTACTTGCTAGGTTTGAAAAGTAGAAATTATTATTGAGTAAGGGACCTTCCTTGCTTAAATGGAGTGATTGAGCGTGGGTTCGCAATAAGTCTAAAATTGCACAGTTGAGTTCCACTAATTGCTTTATTTCCAAAACAAAATGTTCTCGCGGTGACCATTGTCACCAGATGTCATATATACTAGTTTTTGAGCTATATTACAATATTCACTCTTATTTTTAATGCTCATGGAAACATCTTGCAGCTAAGAAATTGGTGAAAGCTGCCCCTTCACGTCCAACCGGAATGAAATTGCATAGCAGAGAGCAGGAAAGTGGAAGAAGAATGTTCTGTTGCTCCTAAAGAGTGATGATATCCATATCAGTCATTTACTTGAATGTAAATTTGCCAATGCTCTTTGATTTTGATTTTTTTTAATGGTGAACATGATTTCATTACCTACAAGGGAGCCCTGAATAAAAAATGTCAAAAGATATGAAGATACTGAATTAAAGTGATGGTTAATATTGTTTCATCACTTCATGGTTCTTGAACATGCTAGGCACAGCTCCCTTGTTGGAGATTGAATCAGCTTTTCACAATTTTACTAATCAATGCAGATCTTTTCAATTGAAAATTTATCCTTTGCCTGTTATCTTTTGACAGGAGTACCTCAACTATTTGTGAGAACATTGCTGTATGAGATTGGAATGCATCATGGATCATTGGAGTTGAAGATTAAGTGCTCTCTGCAGAAAAAAGATTCTTGTGAAAATTCCGTCTGTATGTATCTTGTTGCTTACCAAATACAAATGCTTTGTGACATTACCAAACATTTAACAGGCTCAACTATATGGAAAAGAGTATTGAACTTGAAACAAATAAAGAAAGTTGACTATGGAATAATGGTGCATGTGCAATATACTCAACACTTAGGTACACATTGCATATTAGAAAATGTACGAGCATATACCAAGATCGGATATAAACTATTGAAAAGGGGATAATCTTCTTTTAAGAAACCAACTTGAGGAAAACAAGAGCTAACTCCAAATATAATAATCCAATTCGTGGCTGTTTTTGTAAATGTATCTACGAATATCATTGCCAATAGTGATATTATAGTCGTTTTTCTTACAAGGTGTACGTATTATTTTCTCGTTCAACTCATAACATACAGCACATCAGTGCAAAGGTGGTTTATAGCATGCACTAGATGTTCTTTAATAATGTAAACTAAACAGGGATTAGGCTAGCATCCTGTAATTTTATTTGGATTTGTCTGCTACTCTTAATCACACTACACAAACAACAGCTATTTGAGTTCAGTAATGGAGATGAGAATTTAAAAGGACAAGATGGATAATAAGATAATAAATGGTTGGACTTTTTAAATTTATTAAAAGGATAAAAAGACTATCAACAAATTTATCCGTTTAATAAATTGGGTAAATTCTAAGACCATCAATCCGTTTAATGCTAAATACTAAATGAAATTACCACTGACTCGTTGATACCTCACTGTAAGAAAACAAGAAACGCAAGTACAACCTGATTAATGAAGTTGAAGCTTTATCTTGCTATCATTTACTGTACCATCCATCGTCAATTCTTTTTTTTTTTCTAAAGATCATTTTTAGCAAATGAAGAGTGCCCAAATCACTACCCGGCTCCAGAAACGTGTTATAAAATTCAGACTTCGCAGAAATTGAAGTTTCTCGGCAGATGAAGCTAATGGAAAACAACAAAAGAGTGGTCATTATTAATCTCTAGTGGACAAATGCCTCGCAGTTAGTTTATTTTTTAGCCTTTAATGTATTGAAATTACCACCAGAGGTTCCCTCAAAAACAGAGATTTTTCTTTTTTATTTCCTTTTTTCCTTTTCTCTTTTTCTGCTCTCTGGTCTTTCTCCATTCACAACAGTTCACATGCAACTTCACAATCCCTAAACAAAACAAAACATTGTTTTCTACCAATACCAAACATAGAAATTTATAAGTGAAAACTACTTTTCAAAAACACCCATACAAGTGAATCAAAACAAAATAAATTAAAGAACAGACCAGTTCTGCAAAGTAAACTACAAGAGAGAGAGAGAAACCAGTAATTTTACCTGGAATATGCATGGCCATGGGTGAACGAGCCATAGCCACTCCTGACAAAGTTGTTGTGACTCCTCTCTTATCTTTCCCTATATTCACAACACAATCGCCTACAAAGGGTTCATAAAAAACCCACAAGAATAGAACACATTTTGCTTCACAGTCTATCACCAATTAAAATTTACCATGAAGGAGATGTGCATGGAGACCCTGAAGATGATGATGAATGCCCATTATTACTCACAGAATCACTACCTGAAGTTCCTAAAGACCTTGCATCTCTCAATGACACAGAACATGCCTCTGCTGGGAGCTTCTTCATTGGAGTCAATGGAGGGGTGTGTGGTCTTGATGGGGATGGTTTTGTTATCTCTTCATCACCTGATGAAGAACCAGAACCACCTGTTTCCAATCGCGACGGAGATGAATCAGGAGTTTCAAAAGGAGTCTCCACTCTGTTTTCCCTGCTTCCATCATTGTCATAAATGGGATTGGATATATAAACAAAAGACTCTCTATCACCAACACAAGCTTTTTCATTCGCATTACTGCTGCTAATTTGAATTGGAATATCTTGAATTCGATGGGCTGAAGTTATTAAAGAATTTGGTGGAGGTGAAGAGCTTACGAGACCTATTTGTTGAGGGCCTGTGTTTGATTCTTGAGTATGGACTTCAAGAATGTGATGAAATTGGGAGCTTTGATTCTTTGTTTCAGCTGTCTTATTTTCTTTGCAAGAAACTGAAGGGAAGAAGAGATTTCTTGGAGCTTGAATAACCCCTGGGGCATAATATGTAGTGGGAAGAGAAGCTGATTGATTATGGAGATGTGGCGAGGAAGTATTAGCAGGTGATGAAGTGGTGTTGTTGGCAGCGGCAGTAGCATCGGAGGAGTTGATTTTTAGCTGGCGCCATCGAAGTAAGAGAGTACAATATAGCTCGGCTAGTAATACCAGAACCAGGCCCAGCACTATGGCAAGGCTAACCACCATCACTAGTGTAGCTCCCATGATCACCTTGGATGCACCCTTCATGTCTCTTTTTCTGCCGTTCTCTGTGTTGTCTCAAAAGTGGAATGGAAGGCAGTCAAGAGAGGGTTAAGAAGTTTTTTTTTGGCGGGAAATAGTACTTTACCTTTGATAAGGATAGGATACGGAAATAGAATCTTCCAGAGATATTGTACATACGAAAATGAAATATAAAGGCTTTTTTGTTCTGACAGAGTGGAGCATCTGACATTCAAGGTCATTTAAGTCATTTTGGCACAATACAGCACAATTCCACCATTACTTAGCATCATTATTATCTCTGAAGAAAAAAATGTGAGAATAACAGCAATGCCTGTTAGGTCAAGGCATAATATTAACCCAAGTCCCAACCGCTTTTCCTCTCTAACTATTCTCCCAGTTAAAGAATGATAAGAAAAACAAATTAAAATAATTCAAGGCTAAAGAAACTTACAAACCAATGAAACGACAAGGTGTGTAAGTGCGTATTGTTGTGTAACAAAGCCAATAAAGAAATGAGAAATTTGCTGGTAATTATATTGTGAAGTGGGAGCACAATCTAGCGTAAGCAATCTTCATCTCAACTTCTATCATACTAATCAATCAACATGTAGGTTCTTTATCATTTGAAGCTAAATGCAAATTACAAATTTTACAGCCCAGGGGGCCTCGAAATTGAATTAATATTAGAAGTACAAACTATAAATGCCATGCTACATTGATTGCAGAAATGTGTAATGCCAACAACAATCCTACACAAGGGCCATGCTCCGATTACTGAGGAATTGTAATGGTGAAAGGCCAACCCAACTGCAAGTACTTCACTTCACCGCTATAGGCGGTTGGAGCATGGCCCATCTTTCTTCCCGCAAAAACAATATAGGAGTCAAAAAGGGAAACAAATGGAGAAGATGCAACGAATGCACTCATGGTAATTATTAAGATACTGATTCTGACAGCTAAATGATTTACCTCCCCTTTAAGGCAGCAAACCGAGCAGCCAAATCATCATAATCAGGCAACTTGGGATGCACATGTCTAGCTGGGCTCGACTTATCTGGCTGGAAGGAAGCAGCACGATTAAACACTTTTGTTGCCTCTGAAGGAGCTGTTTGCTCACGAGGGAGAGAAATCGACCGGGGTGGTGGAAGCATCTCTGAGATTTCATCAAGTCCATCTTTGCCAAAATGGTGTGAGGATTTACCTTCCTCGATGTCTTGGTGATTTGCACGATGATTTTTGGCCTTTCTTCTTAGTTTTCCAGGTTCATATGCTGAGGGTTTCTTACTGTAATGTATCAGCAGTTTATCTATTATTCTTTCCTCTTCATCATTCTGATAGTGCTCATCATCAAACAAGACTTGCAGGCCTCGTCTTGAGTCATCCCTTCTCCTGCTCCTTGATCTCCTCTTAACAACCCCCACGTCTTCTGAATTGCCAACAGCATCAGGGTTAGTGCGTGATTTTGAGTGCCTCCTCCTAGAGGATCTTGATTTTGGAATTGCATTACAAATACCATCATCTTGATGCTTATAATCATTCCCATGCCCATTACCATTTGCTCTTGAAGGTCCAACACTCTGCCTCTCATGGTCAAGATGATAGGCTTCTTGTCGGATTTTCTCATACCTATTGGCAGCATCAGCTCTGCTGCCCCTTGAATGATCTTTGGAGGCTACACCGTCATCCAAACCAGTAAAGGAAGATCCTAAACTGCCTCTACAATCGCCATCCTTCAGTTTAGCATTAGGTTTAGTGTATGGAGGAGGGATGGCATTATTATTGTACAGATTCAACTTATGTGCTTCCTCTCTAACATCTTGTGCTGAACTTGCGGCATTATATTGACCACCATGATTACCAGGCATTGTTTCTCTACCATCACCCTTTGACCACGATCCTGCATAACTAGGAAGAATATCTGGCTTTCCACAAGTTAAAGTCTCCTGGCCCTCTCTTTTAGGTAGAGCATTCTCCCTACCATCATGCAGCTTGGATCCAGCAAGAAAATTTTCTATTTTTTTCCTCTGAGATAAACTGCCTAATCTAACTGTTTTCAGGGGAGTATCCTCCTTCCAGGGTTCATGCTTCTCCTCCACAGTAACTTCTTGCCTCCCTTGGAACAAACTATCATGATTATCCCTTTTCAGTATATGTTGATGCTTTACATTAGGCAGCTTGTTGCCAGGGACTTCATATATAGATTGAGAATCGAACTCATTTCTTTTTGAGACATTACTCTCCTTTTCATAGTGCAATCTATACTCATGATTGTCATGCTCAACCCTTTTTTTGGGTGAAAAATCATGTTTACCTGTTGGGACAGTGTCCTTGCCATCAATTGACTTGAATTTATCATCATTGATGTGTGGAGAGCCATAAGTTCTAGGTTGCTCCTGCAAAGTAATCACAAGTAAGAAAGAGCCCAAACTCTATCCCCCAAAACCCAAAGTACAATAAAAGTGAAGAAAATAAAAACTCCTTCAGGAAATATTTGGAGAGAGAGTCAAAACAGCCTTGCCTTCAACCTGAACAATTTCCAGGATCAACTTGCAACCCAAACCCTCCCACCATCCAGAGTGAAACACTAGTAAAACAGAAAGAGATGGAGGTAATAACCTGTATAGATGCAGAGGGTTTAGAGATCCTCTGTTCACATGCCCTAGAGTCCCACTTTATGCAGAATTCTGATGCTATATCATGCATTAGCTGAACTTTCTTCTCTGCTGTAGATGGCTTTGAAGACGAATTCTCAACGAACTATTCGTGAACAATTGAGGCAGTTAGTTGCAGAAAAGCAATTACGGTCGTATAATTGTCTACTAAGAGTGGATTTATCAAGAATTACCCCTTGATTCACAAACAGTTCCAGGGCACTCCCATATCTCTCGTAAAATATATCCCTAAGGTCACGTAACTCTGGCAAATCAGAAAATCTTGCAGCTGCAAACATTAGGGACGACACAGCCTCCCTACAGTCTTCAGGACAGTGCCTGTAAAAATGATATTCAATGAAGAAATTGTTAATTAAAATTTGTTAAATCATAATCATTTCTTCCTAAACCATAAGACAATAATTGAATGAATAATCGAAGCCCAAAAAAATGCTGAATTGAGATCATACTTCAGCAGTCAAAAACCATAAAATAAAAAATGAAGTTTACCATAGGCTACCACTAGCAATCAATAAGATAATTTGATAGTGCATCCTAAATAATGCTCATCACTAGTTTTTCACTCTAATAATACCATGGACAAAAGATTTACATATGACTCTCCTATCTGCTGCCAATAATAAATGTATAATACTTCTATTGCGAAGAAGGCCAGCCACAAGGACCCACCAGTTAATTGGAATTGCCAGCACTCTTATGATATGAGATGTCTAAAACTTTTATTGAACGGCGCTTTGTTGTATTTATAATGACTATGAGATCCCTTTTTCTTAGGCATTTGGCAAGCCACAAAAACAGCTCATGATCATGTTAAATGACATCGACATGATTATCAGACTTCTTCTTGCTGATTTGAGAGGCTATGTGAGACACAATTTTACAGAACTACATCTGTAATGTCCTTTCATTAGTTATCAATCCTATTGCAATAGAAACTGCTTGTGCCTTGAAAACATTATAAACAATAGATACTAATCACAGAAGAAAGGCATAAAACAGAACCGTACTTCAACAATGTCAAATAATATTAAACTGTGTTCAGATAAGAGTCAATCATACCTCATCTTTTGCATAACCGAAAGATGCTTCAACACAAAATCACAAGATTTCTCAACAAAATCATAGCAAGATGATAGAATCAATTCAGCTAACAGTCCATCAGCCTGTTTCATCACACCATGGACAATGAGAACACTTATTCAAGAGCTTAAATGATGCTAACAGGTTCAGCTTTTCTACAGCCACACATGCTTAGCATCATCAAGAAAGGAACTGAGATCACAATTAGAAGTTCCATATAATTCAAATTAGTAGAAAAGTAAAAAAATACATATATATATATAAAGAGAGAGAGAGAGAGAGAGAGAGAGAGAAAATAGCAGAGAGACAAGGAGATAGACTCGATTTTTCAAGTTTCTAATAAATGGAGGAAAAGAGAATAATTCAAATATATATAGAAATTCTAATTTCTGTATATTCTTCTTTCGCACTAAGCAAAAATTTCAAATTCTAAATTCATTTATTTTTTTACATTTTCTCATCTACCAAACACATTGATAGAACGGAAGCTATATCAGATCAAATAACAAAAATATACCCTGCCATAAGCATTAATATCGTGGCAATTAGCGAGCAGATCAGCCATATCTTTCTTCAAAAACTTCAAAGTGGCGTTCCTCTTCCGCCGTATAACCTCGATCCGACTCTTTGTCATTTTAATCAACGATTTACTGCAGAAAAATCCAAAAAAAAAAAAAAATTCTCCAATCAAATTCCACAAAAATAAAAAGCCATAAAACACAAAACATATATAAATATTCATACCATTTGGAGGCAAAACCACGACCTAGAATCCCGTCCAGCATCTTCAAATTTCTTCTTTATTTTTCTGATTGAATGAAATAATCGGTTAAAAATGTGAAAATCAGAGCGAGCTAACAGAATGCCAAATCCGCCATTAACGAACTCTCAGTGAGCTTTTTAAGAGCATGAAGTAGAAAAAAAGAGCTTTCTCTGTGAAGACTATTATGTGCGCTTTTTAGACAATTTTAAATAACTCTTGTTTTTTCTTTTATTTTCCAAGTTAATTTGACTAAGCTTATTTTCTGTCTTAATTACGATAATGACCCAATTCTTTTATTAAAAAACCGAGTTTACGTATTTTATATTCAGGTGTTATTTTAACGTTACGTGAGATTCGAACGATCTGCACAGTAGGCGGCGAAATTGGATGAGGAAGAGCGATCCTGACCGTTTGATTGCACGAGTAATTTTAGCGATGGGGTCACGTAATGGACGGTGAAAAAAGATCGTGGAAGGAGGAATTTGCTGAGCTGGAAAGCATTATCTCCTGCAAAAGAAGATGCAGCGGCGGTTGTAACGGTAATTAATTAGGATTTTTGTCCAGAGAATTTTGATTTCATTTTTTTTTGTTATTATAATTTTTTATTTATTAGGAAATATAGAAATTTCAGTGAGATTATTGGATTATAATAATACGAGGAAGTTCAATAATTATATTTCATGAATAATAATGGATGTTGATATTTATTTTAGGGTGGTTAGAATTTTTCATTATCAGTTCATCTATCACAATCACAATAACACCATTTGGTACATTTCTAATAAAATCTCTGGTGGGTAGTTATTTTTTAAGAATATATTAACTAACACCATAACATTTAGTAGTTAATAGAAATTATGTATAAATTAATATTTTAATTTAATGATAAAATGATATTATTTTAAAATAAAATATCGGAAGCAGATCTCATTAGTAAAATCAATCTTAGTTGCGTTTTTTTATGTTGGCAAGGAAACTAAAATTATAAAGAGATGACATGTTCGGAATGCTTCCAATTCTGACAAGAATATTAACAATTACTTTAGACTAAATAAATAAATAAAACAGAGCCATGTGCATTTCCTTGTCAAGTTCAAGTATATACAATCTCTCTCTCTCTCTCTCCCTCCACGTTTAGGTGAAAATTTTAAAATTTATAAAATTTATTAAAATTAAAAATTTAGATTTTTTATTAAAAAAATTGAGTTTTTTATTTTATAAATTTATAAAATTTTATTTATTTAAAATAAAAATAAAATTTATAGACTTATATAATACTTTTATAATAAAAAGATAATTTATAAAATTTTTCATTTATTAAAATAATTTTTTTTCAAAATTTCACTTTTATTTAGAATTTTAAAATTTTCAAAATAAAAAATTATGGTAAATGATAAATTTTAAAAAATTTATGAATTTTAAATAATTTTTTACTAACTAAGCAATAAATTTTGATAATATGTATAAATTTTTTGAAATTTCTTTGTTTTTAAATAAATTTCACTCAATTTTATATAATATCATATGATTTCTGTTCTGCCATTTAATGGGTATAAAAAGTAGTCAACATTTGATATAATTATATTTTACTTTTAGGGTAATGGAATTCTTAAGCGAGGACTAGCACGCCAATAGATAGAGATTAGAGAATGGTTCAGCCCACATTTTATTGATATAATAAAATTATAAAGTTGTGACAGATATTTTAGTTTCAAATGTACTTTTTTTTTTTTTTTGGTTGATTAAGAAATGCATTTATTTGATTGCATTATTTGCACATTCACTAGCTATAGCCTATAGCCACCTGTCCACCATCTGGCCTGGACCTTCTTGATTGAAACCATTCACTCCCCCACCCCCCACAGCGTATATAACAATAAGTGGACTTATATCTTCTTTAACTGTTAATATAAATTTATGTTAATTTTATGCTTTTCACACTAATACAGTATAATTAACCTCCATAAATTAGTACAGTTGAGGCTATAAATTTTATAAATTTAAAAAAAAAAAATTAATTAATAAATTAATAATTTATTAATTTAAAAAGAATATTTATAATTTAATAAATATATATTTAATTAATTACAATTTTATTTTATTTTATCAATATTATAATCTATTTAATATAAATTAAATGAATTAAAAAATAGATAATTAATTATAATAAAATAAAAAAATATATAATTAATTAAATATAAATTAAATAAATTTAATAAATAAATATATGATGAACTGAATATAAATTAAGTAAAGTAAAAAAAAAACATGCAAATGAAATTAATTAGATTTAAAATAATATTTAGAATTATATTTTAATAAAGTATTATAATTTATTATATATATAATATTAATAAATTATTAATTTATAATATGAACGATATCATATAATATGTAAAAATTTATATAAAAATATTAGTTTATTAATTTATTAAAATTATTAATTTAATCTATTAATTTAAAATAAGACTGGAGAAAATTATTATATAATAAATATTAATAATTTATTAAATATTAATTAATATAGATTATACTATAATATATTATAATAATTAAATTATGAATTTTTTTTTAAAATAATCCAAAAAACTTTGTTAAAGAAACTTGGTAATAATTTACCTAAAATTTATCAATTGTCTAACAACTTACTCCCTCCATTTTTTTTTTTTTTATTTATAGTTTTAAAAATTCATTTATTTATATTTTTAATTCTCATTTTAAATTTTTAAAATAATATTTATCTATTTTTTCTTATTTTATTTTTATAATATTTAATTAAAATATAATAATTTAATTTAATATAAAATTAAGGATATAAAATTAAATAAATTATTTTAAATATAATTAATAAATATTTTAATATATGTGCAAAACCTTATATCACAACGAAGGGAGTATTTTATAGAAAATGATTGGCATCTTCAATTATTTTAAAAGAAATCATAATCAAGTTATAACTATATATTATTCATTTTAATAATTCATAAAAATTAATTATTCATTTTAAAAAATGTAATTTTTTTTTCCTGCGGGACGACCTTACGTATGTAATACATGCAGCTTACTAATTAATAACCAACTTTCTTCAAAGGCACAGCTGGTTGAAGTTAATAACATGAGTTTATTCCCAGTTGTTTCCCACCCATTTGATTTTATTAGTCTCTAATTGCATGTGAATTTGTCCTTCTTTAATTAATATATATATATATAGAGAGAGAGAGAGAGAGAGAGAGATTTAAATATCGATAATAGCATAATGTAGAAAGTTTGATCAGAAAAGTAGCTTTGGTCAAGGTTCGATTTGGTGCATGTCTTAAAGATCATGACTTGGTATAAGGCTAAATTGGTCCAAGTAATGCTAAGCATATAATTCGGTCCTATTAAAAATAAAAGTTAAATGGATTAAATCAATCAAAACGATTAAGGGGCTGTTTGTCGGTCAACTAAATACTCCTAATTGCTGATTGTCAATATGCGCGTCGCCAATTGAAAAAATTTATAATATTTGATTGGCCAACTAAAAACTCCAATTATGGTAAAATTTATCTTTAATCGATAAATTTCATAAGCAGTTATAAGCTACTTTTAGCGATTGATGATTTCACAATCGCACTTTTATACCAATCACATATTTAGCCATCGCTCTACCAAACACCCCCTAAATTAAATCGAAATAGTTAATTTTATAATTTATTTAATTTAACTTAGTTTAAAAATATAATAAACTGAAAATTTGATTTAATTTATAATTTTAATATATTTTTTTTAATTTTAAACTGAATCAAATC
The DNA here is from genome assembly GCA_948193065.1 of Aleurites moluccanus. Classification (NCBI taxonomy): domain Eukaryota; kingdom Viridiplantae; phylum Streptophyta; class Magnoliopsida; order Malpighiales; family Euphorbiaceae; genus Aleurites; species Aleurites moluccanus. The sequence goes on from CANXYC011457128.1 coordinate 61,094, forward strand.
AAAATTATATATTTTCGATTTTAAACTGAACCAAATCAAAATTATATATATATATATATTATTTTTTACCATTATCACAATTAAATATATTTAATTTTATTTTATATACAACAACATATTTTTTTAACTAATATTTAGAATTTAAAAAAAAATCATTTATAAAAATTCACAAAAAATAAATAAATAAAAATTTAATTTTTTAAAAAATATAAGTTTTAAGTTTGCTAATTAATAAAATAAATAAGTTTTGGGTTATATAATATTAAATTATTTTAAAAAATTTTATTATCAATATTTTTAGTATTTTTTCTTAAATTTATAATAAAATAATAACGATTTATAAAAAAAAATTAATTTGAAACTAAAAAATAAAAAATATTTAAATCGAATCAAATTTTTCAAATAAAAAATATTAATTTAATTTAATAACAACACATCAAACTAATTAAATCAAATTAATACCACCCGTAAGTCCTATACCGAAGAAGAGGTCACAATTCGGTACCAAGACCAAAGAGCTTGGTTTAGCTCCAAGTGATGATATCAAATCTAATATCTTGATTCATGGTTCGAATCAAGCCAAGAAATAGAATATGATTCGAAAATTTGAAGATATATGAACTCATTGTTGATGCTTGTGGACTCGATATTTCTAGTACTATATTAATATAATTGTCCTAATTAAGGAACATCATTCCCAAACAATGACATCATTAAATTCTAAACGATATACTTTTTCAAAAGCAATTATTAGGTAGCAATGAATTCTCACCTCATCATTTTTAATTGGTAATTTAATATTTTTATTAGTTAATAAAAAAATAATAATTAATATTTTTGTCAAATTATAAATGAAAAACAAGCCCTACAATAAATGTAGTCACTTAAAGTTGTTTAATAGATTCTTTAATACTTGTGTAATTACATTAAATGCAAAAGAAAATCAAATACCATTACTTTCTTTCACAATTAATTTTAATTACAAAATTAAATTATAAGAATTTATTATTTATTAAAATATTAAAAATATAATTATAAAATAATAAAATTAACATGCATTTCGTTATATACACCAATAAATTATTTTTTGTTAAAAAAATATTTTTAATAAATAATAAATTCTTGTAATTTAATTTTGTAATTAAAAATTAATTGTGAAAGAAAGTAATAGTATTTGATTTCTTTTGCAATTGTATTAAATTAGCTAACTAATTACATTTTTTTTACTCCCTCATTTCTTTTTTATTTTTCCCATTTAGCAACTTTAAATAATTATATTTATTATACGGCTTATTCTCCATTTATAATTTGACAAAAACATTAATTATTATTTTATTTATTTATTATTTAAAAGACTGAATTACCAATTAAAAATGATAAGGTGACAATCAGTCCTACCAAATAATTTATTATTTTTCAAAAGATACTCACTAATTATTCATTATTCAATATATTATTATTTTGTCAAAATGGAGACTTATTTACGCATCAGAAGATTTTTCAACGAAATTCTTGCACGTAATCTTTTTCTCTATTTTACAGCCACCAAAGAAATAAACTCAACCTGAAGTTTTATGATTTATCAATTATATTTAATTATTTTTACATGTATATAAGACATTGTTTAATCCATTATTAAATTGTTACCTTTAAAAAAAAAATGGCAAAATGAAAGAGAGTGTGCAAAAAGGGGAAAGTTATTTTCTTTTTTATTTAGATGGAAGATGGAAGGTAAATGAAAAAGAAAAAAAAAAGTTCACAACGGCTTTGAATCTTGTTAGGTAGCCATAATCCATATAACAACTCAAAGAAGGAGAAGAAGAAGAAGAAGAAAAGAACAAAAAGTAGCCATCTCTCTCCTTTTTTTAAAACGTACAACTGACATTGGATGGAGAAAGGAATTAGACTGGTTAGAAATTTACCAGAAACATCTCAAGAAGTTGACAAGGAAATGGAACAAATAATTTTCATCGTCAAGCAAATCATGGCGAACTAGTCTTTCCAAAATTGTATTCTGAGGCAGAAGTTCACTGTAAAATAGCAAGGTAGAGACAGAAACAGCAGGCCCACTTATTAACGATATCAATAGCCTCACCACTGACCGGAACATCAAAGGCGTCAGAGACTGCTACAAATAAATAAATATAAAGAAAGAAATATGAGTTTCAAGAAAATAATAAAGTTTCCACAATATGAGTTTCAAGAAAATAATAAAGTTTCCATTTTCAGGGAAATGGATCGATATTCATAGAGTATAGGAAATGGAAATGGATTTGCATACATACCATGGCTTTTGTGAGGGAGAAGACCAAGAAACATTGTGGCAATGGAGTCTTGAATTTGAATAGATTGGGATAAAGAGAGAGAGGTGAAGGTGGATACATGGAGCATGTTGGGTTTTGAGTTCTATAGCTGCCAGTCTCCAACAGGAATTCAGACCTAACCGTCCATATATATATAATACTATCATTTCTAGATTACGAGTTGATAAATAATAATTATATTTATAATTTGTCCAACTTAGGGGATTTATTTGACCCGTCATTAAATACCAAAGTCCAAAACAAGTGTCGGTGGTAATTGCATTGCATTCCAATCAAACAATTGCAAGGAATGTGACTCCCACTTTGTTAGGTAACATAAATTTTATCCCTGGACTGAAAGGCAAGTGTCCCAGTTTCTTGAGAGTTTTCAAATGGGTCCTGATGTTTGTGAGAATATTTGTTTTAGCTCGTTTCAAATGGGGTGAAAGGGCTACTTCATTAAAAACACTTGTAATTTTTCAAGGTAGAAGCGTAGTTAAAATCAAGCAGCAGACTTTAGCTGTATTATGACATGCACTTTTCTTTTCTTTCGAGTGGTGGATCCTGGTTAATATGGGGATACGGGCTAGATGCAGAAATGGTGTCGCTACAAGACTAACAAGGGCTAGAAGAGTTGATGATTGAGATTACACTCACAAGTAAATTTCACCAGTTGATAAATTAGTACGGAAAGTAATCCAAGAAAAAGGGAACGTATAACGCTGTAAAGACAGCATTGGATCAGCACTACGAGTGCTATTTTTATTAAAGTACAGCGCCGTTAACAGTTCCAAGTAATGATAGATAGCACAAACTTGCATTAGGTGAAGTTATGATTTGTTTTTGGCTGTGAAGGACTACTGGGAGTGCATTAATATTTTTCGCTTAAAAATTCACATAAAACATGATACTGAAAATGGAATTTACTAATCAAACATCTCATATAACATTTCAATTTCCAAACAGAAAATAAAATTAAAAAAGACCTACTTATCAAACTGTAGCCTTTAACAAACCCCAAAAAAAGGTTTGCAAGATCCTGCTCAAACTGGGAAAATCCAGCCACGACAAAACTTTCCTGGATGATGATTATTGTATTTCATCCCCTTCTATTAGCAGCACTTAAAGCTAGAGATAATTAATCAAGAACTTGACTTCATAAAGAACCAAAAAGGCATTCAATGTTTCCTTAACTTCGACAAACATTACGGCTTCTCGGGCTTATCTGGTTCTTCTTCCTTTTCAGGATCTTCCTCCTCTTCCTCTTTCTTTTTTTCTTCTTCTTCTTCATCTTCTTCTGGAGGATCATATGGCAATGGGGGTGGTATTGGTGTTTTCATAGGGCTAAACTGGGGAAATATATCAGGTCTGCGACCAGGCTTGGGCCTTTCCCACTCCTGCCATGTGAATCACGATATATAATTGACCATACTACATCAAACAGTAGGAAATAAAATTTAGACCAACTACAACCAATTCTCAAAACATTAAAATCTCTAAGAAGTTTAAGTTGTACCTAATTGTTACTTTATTGTTTTCATGACAAGAAAACATTACTGCCAAAGTAATTAAAAACAACCAACCTTATGCTTTCTAAACATATAACCTGAGAATTTTAAAGACCATGTGAACAAGAAGGTATTTCATTACACATTTCACAGGAACAGAAGCGCAGACATGAATGATATAAGATCAAAGAAGAGGAAAACCAGTCCTTTTGTTTGTAAGTACCCTGTATAACAGTTATAATGTTAGGCTTCATCCTTTACTATAAAGGGTAATCAAAGACATTCTATATTGCCATTTGTTTGTAAGTACAACTCAAGAAATCAGTTTGACTGCATCTTTAATTTCAGTTGGATGCCAAACACTAACAGTTTAGCATTTACCTGTTCTGTAACTATGATCCATTAACAAGTAAAGACCTAATTCAATTAAGATAAAGCGAAGCGAGTCGTAAAAGGAAGACATGGTATCATTGAACATGTAACTCATAAGCCAAGGTGTGCAGAAGTATGCACCGTTCAATTTTAAGGCAAATTCAGAATTAAACAACCTTGTAAATTCTCTACTAAATAAATTGGAACAAAATCAATTTAGAGGAAAAAAAAATCAAATAGCTTCCCATGATTCCATAAGATGAGCAGGCATATCAAGGTGCTTTTAATTTGTTCAGATCAAAGCCTAAAGTTTATTAATAACACCACCAAATCAAGTGATTAGCAGTCTCATCAATTTTGAGTTTTAACGATTACGACATATCTACCATGGGCCTTCGCTGCAATCATTGTTCCATGACTCATTTCTAACTGATTAACAGCCAAATTATTCAACGAGAAATTTGTTGGTTACATCTCCCTTTTCCGAAATTAAAAGCTCAGTTTCAACAACAATTTCTTCAAGTAACAATTTCCAAAACTGAAAAATTAAGGAAAGAGAAACGTACTATAGGGAAATCGAGAGGATTGCGGCGTGTCAATTTTTCTTCGTCAGGTGCCATACAAACCACTAGCTTTTGTCGTCTGCTCCGATTTGTATCACTACTAGTAGTAGTAGAAGAAATCAGGCGTCCAGAACCAAACATCGGCGCAGAGAAAAAGAGAAAGCACCGGCAACCATAGCAGCTCGAAGAAGAAGAAGATGCAACTGGGGCGGCGGATATAGGCTGCACCGCAAAGGGTTTCGAAGTCGAGCATACGGAGAGGCAAATAGACGCCATAGTTACTTTGTTTTACAGTATCTCCTTGTTGCTGTTCTTTAATCTTCTTCTTCGTCTCGTTTAGTTCCCCACAAAGAATCGAAAGAGTGGTATTAGAAAACAGAAACACACACCAACCGCCTCTCTCTACCTCCTCCAGAACAGCATTTCTATCCGCATCTGGTTTCTCTGGTTCGTATGCGTATGGATCTTTAACTGGGCTGGGCTCAGTTTAATTTTCAAAAAAGCATTTTTTTTTAAATACGGAAAAAAATTAAAAAATATTTCATTTTTACTATTAAATTTTTTTTTTCAAAAATACTATATATTTAAAAATATTTTTTAAAAAATATGACATATGTCAAACATAAACAAAAAATATAATAGATATGTATCAAATATATATTAAAAAACAGTAAATATAAAAAAAAAAAACAGTAAAATTAAAAAAAAAAATTAAAATATTAAAATATTTATATAATATTCTCTTTCAAGAAACGTCCGGTATTTATATATGGGCTTTAAAACCAAGGAGAGTAAGTTCCTTTTTTAAAATATTTTTATTTTTATTTTTAAATAGAATTTTGAATTATATTTGTGCTAAAAATCTATTCCTACAGTAAAACTGATGCAATGTCTTTCAGTTTTTGTAATGGTTACACGTTATATGTGATGAATAAATTACTGCCTTCTTTTAGAAAACTATTTCTTTCATCCATTACACGATTATGAACTGCAATACTGCACGATAAAGATAACTTGGCCTGGAAATCATCAGGTAGCAGATATCAATTTCATTTTTTGGAACTCATCAATGCTATACATTGGCACCGCATTTCTCCATGTAAATAATAATCAAAATTTGTAATTTTCATCTTTTCCCGGTATGGAGAAAGAGGTGAAATTCGGTCAAAGAAAGCAGCTAGCACGTGGTCAATTTCTTCCCCAAATATATTGAGGCTCTGTAGAGTATATTATATACCTAACAGTCAGCGATGCATTAGCAGCCATAAATATCTATAATCGATCATTAATTGAAAATGTAGCACATTTAAGACCAATATAATCAGCAATTTTCCGACCAAAACTTGCAGGCACCTTTGTATGCAAACCCAAAGTCCAAGAATCCATGCAGCCCCAGTAACCATGGTCTGACGTCCTGCCATAATCTCCACAGCCTCACGTTCTGCTGCTACTTCAGGCAAACTTCCATTGGTTAAGTTCACACCAAAGACCTGAATAGGCAATCGTTCAGCAATCAAGCTTGAGTTTTTCTCTTCCCTATGCGCTTCCGCACAAGTGTCCGTTTGGACCTTGCTGATCCATTGCTTTCCTCTTCACTGTCCTCGCTATCCAGCACTATTATTGATTCTGCTACTTGTGATTCCTCACCACATTGTTTAATCTCCCCATCAAGTTTGCCATTCTGATATTGATCAGACTGTTGCTTTTGGAATTCATCTATAGGGGGGTACCCTAACTGCAACTGATTGTTATCCTCATTGCTACCCTGCAACTGAGTCAGAGGACCCAGAGACAGTTTGCAACCAATTCCAACCTTCCTTTGAGTTCTGGGAGTTGAAAATGATAACTTGTGAATTAGCAAATCATTCTCCTTGTCATCCTTTTCCGGTCTTTCTGATGAACCTTTAAAGCCCAAGGAAAGCTTCTTACTGACTGAAAATACCTTCTTGTATTTTGTATCTGTAGAGCCATTTTCCACTTTGTCAACAGAATCCTGAAAAGTCTGTAGCACGTTGTGCTTAACAGTCGAGGACATGGTACTGGCACCATATAAATTAGAATTGGATTGAGAATATGATATTGCAGGAGTCATGAGCAATTTCTCATTACTATCATCAGTAGTTGGGCAGGCATCCGAGGATCCCCATGGTATTTTCTGGCTAGCATGACATAGCCTATTTGAACTCATGATTTTGCTGTCATTTGTTGATTTACCATCATGATGCTGATGGAGTTGCAGCTCATGACTGCCGCCACCCTGCAGCAATGATGACTCTAAAGAAGCATTGGATAATGAATGTGTGTGTTTCTGATCTCTATCCTTCACATCACAATCATCTCCCTTATGAAACTGAACAGAGGATTCAAGAGATAACTTCCTCTCACTCCCACGTAGGTTCTCATGTCTGAGGCTGTACTTGTCATTTATATCTTTTGATTCTTTTATGTTTCTTTTTGCCTCCATATTTTCCAAGTTAAATTGCAGGGATTTAGGCATGCCATTTGCGTCACCATCAGTACTCCTTTTATGAGTTGAGCTCGAAGGCTCCAGTGACAGCTTCCGACTGATCTTACATGGTTTACTGTGACTGGAAACAAAGTTATAGTCTTCATGCCTTGACTCTTTGTCTGACTGTTTAACTTCCATCTGCAGAAAGAAAATACAAATCAAGAAGGATTAAATTTTGGGAAAAAATTAAAAAGAAAACCAACTAATATTACCACTGTGTTTAGATCACTGTTGGTCTGAATGCACTGAGTCCTAAACTTATGCCCATTAGCTCCAGTCCTGGCATATTTTTCAGTCATAGCTCGTGCTTTTTGCTCAAAAGCCTGTCTATTGTATTTGTATTCCTTGCTCTGCATATTCAGCCAAGCATATCTGAAGTTAGTGAATTTTTATTCTTCAGTAATTATTCGCCAGTCAGATAGCACATCAACTCACCACTTCGCACATTAGGCCGTCATCAGGATTTGGTTCACTCAATAACAATCCAATACTTATTAGCACAGTTGAAATATTCAATGATGGTTGCCACGCACCCTGCTTGAATAAAAGCCTAAGCCTTTGTTATAAATAACATGTTTGAAAAAAATTTAATGACACAAAAATTTGTAGTCACAATACAGTGTAAGCCATTCTACAATAACGAAAATACTGAAGACTCAAGGAACTACACCCATCTATAATTTCATCTGATAGTTGAACTACTTACTAGTTCTTACCATTAAGAAAACATAAAATTCAGCCTTCTGGACACTAATTTCTAGAACATAGATTTATCATGATGAAAAGCTAATACACTTCTCGGTTTGCAGGTTTGACAAGAGAATAGAGTATACTGTTATTAGAAGAAGGTGAAATGAATGACAAACAAATGTTAAACGTTCTAGGAAAAACCAATGGATTAGAATCTGACTCCAGAAGTTAACTTCTTAGCTAATTTGCGCAAGTAACAAAAGGCCATGGCAACACATAAATGAACATCAATGCAAGCAGTTCTAACAGGCAGAGGCACATGTAACCTTGCCAAAAAAAAAACAAATAACAGAAGGATTGCATAATAAAAACTGGAAATATGTGCAAAAGCAACATGAAAAAATTAATATATCCTTGTTTGGACTATATTTAGGCAGTATTCAGTTGCCTAAAAATTGAGTATACTCAAATCGGGAGCCAAATCCCAACTTAGTCAAAATTGCATACAACATTTCACTTGTTTTCCTTCTTACTAAACTATAGTTTCAAAATTTTCTTTTGATTAGACAATAAAAAGTTCCCATTTGCTATCACCGATGCATTAAAAATCTAATTTGTTCAATAAAAGTCTCACCTTTGGGGGAAGATTGAGAATGTCAAGGCAAATTCGACCTCCGTTGTCAATATTAGGGTGGTAGATTGGCGTAGCAAATGTCACACACGGAGGCTGAAATGGGTACCTGAAACCTCCCACACCAAAAATAAATAAATTTAAAAAACAAATCCACCACAATTAAAAAGCTAAAGGTTACCAACAATTACAAATAATACAAAAAACTAATTCAGAAATACCTTTCCGGTATTTGAATCTGAATGTTAAAAATCCCTTTAGCATATACAGTCCCTTCCGGCCCTTCAATCTCTACCAGAAAATAAAAAAATAAATAAATAAATAAACGAAGCAGGTTGAAACTAAATTAAACTTCAATTGATTTTCATTTCTCAACGTTTATACGTTCAATTGTTGACCTATTGAAAGGAACTTACGAGCGTCGATAGTTGACAAGGAGGCCAGATCGGAGTCGGCGGAGAGAAAGGGAAACGACGCGCCAGGAGGAGGGTCGGTGAGGAGAAGCTTGAGCTCCTTTTGCATTCGAAGATTTAGCCTCGCGGCTTGTGCCATGTCTGCAGTCTGCAGTTTTTCGGCGGGGCAAAGTTAAATGAAAGGTTGATTTTGATCTTTGGAGGGAGAAGGGGTTTTGTTAAAAAGTTAAAAACACAGAGGCGCGGATGTTTCAGATTCAAATCGGACCGTTCAATGTTTACTGCTTCTTTACAATTTATATCTTTCTTTCCTTGTTATCTATTTTTTGTTAATGATTGGCAATTTAAAAATTAATCCCAAATATTGATTTCATTTAATTTACTTTTACATTTTAGTAATTTTATTTGATTTATTATCAATTAATCACCTCTAATATAATCAAAAACAAGTTTGGCTGAAATGAATTATTATTGTGAATAAATTTTAAAATAAAAGTTGAACTCATTTAATTCAATAAATGTATTAATTTTGTATAAAATTAATTACTATTGTTGAGAGCGGGATTTGAACCCACGCCCTTTCGGACCAGAACCTTAATCTGGCGCCTTAGACCAACTCGGCCATCTCAACTGAATGTTCAAACTTCCTGTCAAGTTCATAATACTAGGTTTTCCACTATTTTTTTTTTTTCATACTCCCCCGGTATTTTCAAAACCAGACCGTTTGATTAAACTGGTATATATATATATATAATTTAATATTTCTTATATATATGATGAAAATAAATATAATGTAATTATATTTAAATCAATAATCTATATAAGATCATATTTTTTATAGTATCAATTCAATCATATTAAGTCAAAAGTTATATATATAATAAATTACGAACATTCACTTGCTTAAATATCTACTCATATAATATGATAATATGCAATAGGGTTATGATTTTGACATCAAGTAGATTTTAATGTCGGATAAAATTGAAACAAAACTACTGAAATTCTCTTAATTTCTTTTAACTCAAAATAACACCGTAAACTACTTAACAAAAATGATGTCGTTTTGATTAAAAATTAAAATAAAAAATAAAAAATTGATCCACTCGAATTAAAAAATCGGTTCGATTCGATCAATTCACAAATTTGTTTATCCGATTCTTCTGCCATTAGTAAAAGGGATTGACTGGTCGTCTTTGGTTTGATTTTTAATTTTTTTAATTTGACCAATGAATTTAGTTTGGTTTTGATAATCATGGTTCTCCCCATAAAAAAATATATTATGTAATTTCTAAAATTTAACTAAATTAATAAAATTATCCATACTTTTTGATAAAGTAATTAAGTAGTCCCTCGAATTTTATTCATAATAACATTGTGGTTATTTGACCATCGAGTGAGACTGTAGCAGTGATTCACGAACCATATGAGATGTAGGCCTTAACTAATTAGACATAGTGATAAATTAACAGTAAATTGGGGGTTGATTGGTTAGGGATCGGGAGGGAGAGTATGAAAAGGATGAAGAATATGGAGGATTTGTGATTTAAATTGAGATTCTTGAAAATTTATAGATGAGGGTATTTTTCGTATAAAATGTTACTTTGATTATTGTTTAATAAAAAAAATAAAAAAAAATGATGGAATGATAAAAAAATAAAAAATAATAGAATTGCTAAATAATCTGATAGAATAAATTTTGAAAGACCATTTATTTACTTTTTCACAAAATATGAATGAATTCATTAAATTATAATATTATATATAAAAAAATCCTTAAACTTATAGATAGTGAATCATACTTTTAACATTGGGATTAAATAATTTTTGTCAAACTACTTTTACTTTATTTAAAATTTAAAATATATAATATGTATATTCAAATCTTGATTTAGTGAAAATTTAAAAAATGAAAACTTAATTCCAAACAAACCCTAAAAATGTATATGTATATATATCAGCATATTCAAATTTAGTAGCATATTGATTTCTCACTTGTTTCGCTTAAAAAAGACAAATTTAGATAAATTTTTATTTTTAATATATCGAGTGTTTAATTACAAGTCGGGTTTGATATAATTTGATCCTAGTAAAAATTAAATTTAGGTAGAGATTATCTAATCTTAATCCTCCATAATTTAGATATAGACTCGATAAACTAACCTGAATAAATTAGAGGGAAAATATCCAATTAATTTTACTCGAATAAATATTTGAATCAATCGAAACTCATTTCATAATTAATTTGAAATATTATATTTGATCTTAGGGCATATGTATCAATAATTTAATTTTATTTATTTTTAAATGAAAATAAACTTATTTGATATAAATCATAAATACTAAATTAAAAAAATTTGAAATAAAATATGAATCTATTATGAAGATATTTCTAATAACTTTACACTCAATAAATTATGAAATTCATAACTTGAGAAAAAAAAAATTGGATATGTGATTATTTGAGTAGAGCCACAAAATATATAGGTGGGTAAAACATATAAATACCGAGATTTTGACTGAATATATTTGTAAACTCCGTTGAAGAAACCTAAAGAACAATAGATCAATTGAAAAACATTTGATTTTCTGTTCATGACAAAACGCTTATAAATTAGTGGTCATTGATTAACACACTTTATTGAGAACTTAATCAGATCAAATATCTTCCACATCTAACCTTATCATTTTTTCCAAGCACTAAAAAACTAAAAAATGACTTACATAAAGAAGCAAAGATACATTAGATATGAAAAACCTAGTATAATAGCAAAAACTAAAAAAATCATAATAAAAGTAAAGAAATAGAGGCTATTAAACTAAAAGAAGAAGAAGAAGGTATGTAAAGCTACTGTCAACTAACTAATCAGAGATAACAAAACAGGTCAAATTCTATGGATATTATAAAATTTAAATTCGATCCGTTTAAAAATAAAAATATATGTATCGGAGTGAGTGGTTTGATGGGTTGGATATATCTGTTTATATATATATATATATATATCATAAAAAATATATAAAATAAATATAAATAAAATATTAAAAAATAAATATATATATAATCGAATCAGGTTCAGGACATATATTATTAACCAAAACTTAACCTGAACCCGTCACAGTTTAAAAAAAACAAATTATCTCATCCCATTTATTAAATAGGACAAACCTGCCATATTTAAATCAAGCAGGTTTGATATAATTGTCATCTCTAGAGCTAATAATAGTCAAAATACGAAAAAATTTGAGTGAAATAGATTAAGTTGGTGTAATAAATTAGTCCTAATTAATTGAGTTGGTGTAACACTCTTACTAATGCATATTTTATTGAAATGGACAAGTGAAGATTTCATATTTAGTATCAGAGATAATAAAAAATAAAAAATTATATTAACATTTTTGTTGTATTACTTGATATCCACTTGGTGTTACTATAATCTCGATGGACAAAATTAAGATGTTACATATATATAAACTCAATTAAAAAATTCTATATATATTATGTAATAAAAATTAAATTCAAAGATTTATTTAAAACATTTTTCGCTGTTTAAAATGCTAAAACATGGATTGCATAGTCCATACTATTATTTGCAAGTGTAGAAGAATGGAAATCAATTTTGTTATTCTAATCTATCAAACTTGTTTTTGAATAATAGTATCCAAACAAAAGTCAACACTTAATTTAATTTTATAATTTGTTTTTATCTCAAAATGATATTATAACTTGTTGAAAACTAATAAAGACTTCAATATTCAAAACAAGTTAAATTTAAAGGTTATAAAATTATATTTTAAAGCAAATCTCGAGTTTTCATGGTCGTTCGTTAATTTTCCTTCATACGAGCAGAGCCACTTACCGATAGTGAATAAATTCAAAATTAATTTTCCCTCGCTTTATATAGCTAATGAATTTTTTTTTTTAATGCTTGAAACGTGAACTTATCCAATCAAAACCAAATCACGCATATCACGCATTTTCTATGGACCCAATCATCATAACACGCCAATTGTTTCTCGGTGGTACTTTTTCAAAGCGGCGAACATTGTTATAGCCAAGCAAAGTGGCAGATGATAATCCAACGGTGTACAATTTATAACGTATTAAAAATCATCAGTCCGCGATACACTGAAGTGGGCCACTCACTCAACGACGCGAGTAGCAATCACACTGGTCCCTGACCTTTTGACCACTGCAGTCTTTCGTGATTCAAATCCTTTTACCTTTGCGCGTGGTGCTAGTCACTTTTTTTTTTCGTATCGAGTAAGGTCAAAAGGAGAGAGCCAAAGGTAGCCCATTTCCTTTCACTCATTAGAATAAGAAACACCTGGTCCCGCCACTCCCTAGTCCTCTTCCTCCTCTATCAAGGTGTATACAACACGCGCCGCGCTCAATGGAGTTAAAGGATCTCTATTCTCTCCTCGAGAGCTGTTTCTTTTCAGAGTTTCAAACTCATCATTTCTCTCGCGTGTACTGCCAGTTTAAAAAAGAAGAAAAAAAAGGAAAATTAAAAAAAAAATATCTCAACTACTAGTTTCTCCATTGGAGCTTCTCTCAGAAGCTCTCATAATCCTTCTATCTCCTACTCTTTTTCTTTCTCTGTCCATTTTATCTGTCTATTTGTACATGTATGTGTGTAAATTTTTTGGTTACTGTACGGCCTGCAGGGTCTTCATTTGAAATTTTGAAAATAGATATTGAGAGTGGGAGGCAGAGTAGATAGAGAGAGATATTTTGAAAAGAAGATGAATGTGGTAGGCAGACAAATGTCGAGATCCAGTTCGACTGTACACCACCAGCGTCAATATTCCGATAACTTCCTTGAAAGTAGCAGATGGCTTCAATCGTCTTCTCAGGTCTCTATCTATTATTTTGTACTGATAGTTATAGCTAATCTAAAGTCACTTTACATTTTTCTGAAACGGCTTCTTTTTTTTTTTTTAATTTTTTATGGTGATGTGCAGGATTTCGGGTACAGCTCCCGGATGAACCGGAGCATGATGTCCATGGACCCGTCAACGCCTCCGGTTTGCTCGAGGTCTTCGAGTCTGAGAAAGAATAGGGATGAACACTTTTCGCCGAGTGAGCTTAGCCCTGGCTTGCTCGATCTGCATTCTTTTGATACTGAGCTATTGCCAGAGGTATTTTGATTATTTTTCCCTAAGTCAAATAATCGAATAGTCGCATTAATGGTGATGATGGTTCTGATTTCAACTAAATCGGTAATTTATTATGTCGTTTTCGGAAATTACATTCATATGAATTTGGCTGTGTTTCGGATTTTATTCACATTTATAATTACGATTTCGCTGTATAAAACGCTAGAAAAGAAAATGGCAGTCAAGTAGCCTTTATCTGAAACTGAAGCTTGTGATTGATCACCTCTATTGTTGCAACGGGACCATTTATTAGCCGCTGATGATGCTTTTTACATCTTATTTCTTTGCAAAGCGCAATTAAGCTAATGAATTTTTGTTGTATATTCGAATTATGCAATTAATAATAAATTATTACCAACCATTGTTATCTATACTTCCTTATATGCTTGTTGCTTGATATGTGCCCTTTTAAATATTATAGTCTAAATGGTATGCAACAACATTCAGTCCACTTGTATGAATGAAATTTTCTTGCATCTGCACACTGGGGCAATTACGTAGCTTGTAACTTGACTGAGAAATCTCATGTGCACTGGAGAAGTAGAAAGAACCAAATGTGAAGGATAATATAATTATATCTCTTTAGCTTCTGTTTTTTTTATACTGATATTTATTATTTCCATGGTAGGTGTCAGTTCCTAGCATATACGAGGGATACTTGCATACTCAGCCTGCTCGCGGTAAAAGTTTTGATGACTCTGAAACTTATCTTGTCGCCAACAAGCTGACAAATAAATCCCGAGGTTTGCCTGAGAATAATCTTCTTAAAAGTTTCTTAGGAGACAAAGAAAGAGCCAACAATGTTGCTAAGATCAAAGTTGTGGTATGTCTCACTGTGGCTCTCCTGATACTTATTTTATTTATAACATGTAGTACAATCTGTTTTTCATTTCAGTGTTTCTGCTAAGACTAAGTGCATTTTGGCTCTTGTAATTGATTAAAATGCTAATGGTAATTTTTTATGTAGGTGCGCAAGAGACCATTGAACAAAAAGGAAATAGCAAAGAAAGAGGAAGATATCATTACCATAGAGCGAAATTCCAATTATCTCACGGTTCATGAAACCAAACTCAAAGTGAGTGCTTGAAGGATGGATCTTATTCTCCAAATGCGATTAATATCTCATCATTTTGATAATTTCTTGCTCCCCAGAAACCAAGCTAAAATGAATGTCCCTTTCAATTTATTATATTTCTGGAAAATATGTGATGATATTACTTATAGTGATTCAGATTCCCCTACTGCTGATATAATACTATAAAAGCAAGCTGATTCTGAGCATAGAAACTGAAATGCTATAACGTTTCATTGTTTAAGTGGTTCAAAAATGTTTTTCTAGTTTTCTATCTAAAACTTTAATCACATTGATTTGTAACATTTTGGCTAATTACTGTGAGATTTTCCGAGTTACAACATCTACATTTTAAATGGAACTGTGAATAGTTTGGGACCATTCTCCCTCTACCATTCTCTCAAAATCTAATATACCATATTATGCAGGTTGACTTAACAGAATATGTCGAGAAACATGAATTTGTTTTCGATGCTGTGCTGAATGAAGGTGTTTCAAATGATGAAGTGAGTATGTGATGAGATTTGGGACAAAATGCAAATGTCATTCAGTTGAAATTTACCAGATTCTTTTTTCACTCCTGCAGGTGTACTCTGAGACTGTGGAGCCCATAGTTCCTCTAATTTTCCATAGAACAAAAGCAACCTGCTTTGCATATGGACAAACAGGTAAGTGGTCTTAATTTCAATGATACTTCACCATTGATATTGACTGGCATAACAGATTATTCATACTTTTATTTTTTTAGTTCATTTTACCCAAGTCAATCTCTTATTGCTGGAATAGGAACCATATAAGTTTGTATTTGAACTCTATGCTAGGTACCTGAAATGATTTTTCTTCGTTTGCCTACAATATAAACCTCGACATGTGGGGTGATCGTGCTTGGACAAAGTTTATATATTAAGTCTGTGTTAATCTTTCTTAGAAAAGCAAAGCCAAAATTGAGAAAAAGAAAAATAGATTTTTTTGGAGGGTTGTAGAGGTAGTGAGAGAGAGAGAGAAAATATATATCTTAGTTTATTTTTTCAGGTGTTTACTTGGTTTCTGTCTGCTTTCCATATCTCATTCTTTCTTGTTATATTATTGTGAATAAGCTTGGGTTGGTCTTACTTTCTTTTCAGGGAGTGGAAAGACTTATACAATGCAACCACTGCCAATAAAAGCTTCCCAAGATATATTAAGACTTATGCACCACACATACAGGAACCAAGGCTTTCAATTGTCTGTCAGTTTCTTTGAGATATATGGAGGGAAGCTTTTTGATCTCCTTCATGATCGGAAGTAGGTTATTTAAGCTTGTAGGTTTTGGGTAGGCATGAATATTATGGTGATTGGTCTGATGGAGTTCTATTTTTGCAGAAAGCTCTGCATGAGGGAGGATGGGAAACAACAAGTGTGCATTGTGGGTTTGCAGGAATACAGAGTATCGGATGTTGAGGCGATCAGGGAATTCATTGAGAAAGGAAATGCCACTAGAAGCACTGGTACAACTGGTGCAAATGAGGAATCCTCCCGGTCACATGCTATACTTCAGCTTGCCATCAAGAGATCAGTCGATGGATCTGAATCAAAGCCAGCCCGCCTTGTAGGAAAGCTGTCTTTCATAGATCTCGCTGGGAGTGAGCGTGGTGCAGATACTACTGATAATGATAAGCAAACAAGGTGGGGTTTTATTGGATTACATTCTTTTTTTGAAATCCTCAATATTTATTGGTTTTCCTTCCGACCTTCTGCACTACACTGCATATAGATAGCTGTGGACCCATGTGGTTTTCCTAAATGATCTAATCTTGTTCTCTATGGATTTACTGTGGTCTTCGGTAAATATTGATGCGTCAAAATCCTTTGGGGTTTAATAGAATGAATAATTGATATCTTTACAGAATGGAAGGTGCTGAAATTAATAAGAGCTTGCTGGCTTTGAAAGAATGCATCAGAGCTCTGGACAGTGACCAAGGTCACATTCCCTTCAGAGGGAGTAAGCTGACTGAAGTTCTGAGAGATTCATTTGTTGGTGACTCGCGCACTGTCATGATATCATGTATTTCACCGAGCTCAGGATCCTGTGAACATACTCTTAATACACTAAGATATGCAGATAGGTATGAGTCTTTGTACCAAAAGTAGAAGCAGTGCAGTTGACCAATAATTTTACTTGAAAATTTCTGATGGATATTTCTATTCCAGGGTCAAGAGTCTTTCTAAGGGGAACATTTCCAAACGGGATCCACTGTCTTCTTCGAACCTTAGAGAATCAACTGCACTGCCTTTGCCTTCAGCAACTTTTGATGATAATATAACTGATGTTCCCAATGGAAAGAACAGACTTGGATGGGCAAAACCGATTGAAAGAGAAACATCTCCACCTCTTAATAATGTGGATCGTGTTCTCAGTGGCAGGGCAGAGGGACATTTGGCTGCATCTTTACATTCAGATTTTTACAAACGCCAGATAGGTGGTCAAAACAGTGTGACTGATGATGATTTCAATTACACTAAGGACGCTTATGAACAAGAAAAACCATCATGGGTGAATAATAAAAAAGTAGAATCCTATGAAATTTCAGCTTTGGAGGATAGGCAAAAAACTGATGCTCCAATGAAATGGAGAGATGTTTCGGACTTTATGGCAAACAATTATCATTCAGATGATTATCTTAATGCCCTTTTGAAGGTAATTGCATTCCAGATATCATCTATTTGGTTTTCTGAGAGTTTATTCAAGTACCCATTAAATTTTATATGATTTCTTTAGGAAGAAGAAGATCTTGTATCTGCCCACCGTAAACAAGTGGAGGATACAATAGACATTGTTAGGGAGGTTAGCGACAATCTCTTTTCAGTTTTTTAGATATGTTTGCCATTTTTAGTTCTGGTATGATTGTAATGATTCATGCAGGAGATGAACTTGCTAGTTGAAGCTGATCAACCAGGCAATCAGTTGGATGATTATATTTCCAAGTTAAATGCAATTCTTTCACAGAAGGCTGCAGCAATTCTACAACTGCAGACTCGCTTGTCTCAATTTCAGAGGCGTCTGAATGAACAAAATGTTTTGGTATCCTCATACGGTAATTGATTTGGGCACAATCAACTTACAAGATGTGAATGTCAGCAGGCAGTTGATTTGAGTGATTCTCCATTGATGGTTTGACTACATTGTAACTATGCCTGCTTACAGAGAAATAATGCTTTTTGGGGTGGGGTGGGTGGCTGGTTGGAGGACGAGCCTTGTTTGTTTCACTATTGTTACTACTGTATAAAGTCAGTCTCTGTTCTGACTTGAGTTAAAAGAAATCTGATATATATGCCTCTACTCTTTGGCTTATTTTTGTGACACGTGGATGGCATTATAATCCTTGTGTAGTAAATATATTGTTTGGGCCATTAATTTATTACATAAATGCTGTTTATAGCTAGCTTGATGATCTGTTGATTGTGAAAACCTCCTGAGTGGGTTGCAAAGTTAAAATATAAAAGCTGTTAAATGTTAATTGCATTTGGTTGTTCCATTTGGACCATGAATTAGGTAGTGACACCCTAGTTTGCCTTGAATGGGTCTTTGTTGGATTGATGCTTATCCTGGATGAGTAATTTATGCAAACTCATGGAGATTGTGGAGTCAGTTCATTTGGGGCATACGAATCTTCAGTCTGGCAGATGCTTTATTATTTCTACAGGACATGTAAGTTCCTTTTCCTTTCTGATGCTGTTACTATTTTTGGTTACCATCTGGATGTTCATTATCCAAAATCTAGTGAACTATTTAAATCGCCTGACTAGCATGTTAGATTATTAGCCATTTTCTTATCGTGTTTGTAGGGTGGTTGTTTTGTGCAAATTTTCTTGTCATTTTATGATTTCTGCTTCCAATAAGGACCCTGCTATTTCTACTGAAACAATGATTTATGGAAATTAAGCTAATAGGGCATCGTTTGGCTTAGTAGGTACGTATTTTTTATTTGCATCCATAACACAGGAAATACACGAGGAAAACAAAGCGACATTGTGTGCATGCATACACTGATAACTAGAAGTCAGAATAAGGTGATATGTGATGGTCTTGTAGCTCCCTTGGATATGTAGTTTTCACATATCTTTACCTAATTAGCAACCCAGACAATGTGGTCTGTTGGAAGGAAGTGACAAATAGGAACAGTTCCAGGCTTAACCTTGAGAACTTGGAAAGCCAAATGCATCGGATTCCACTTTGATGTATGGGTATGGCATATAGCAATAGCCTTGACTTTGGTTTCATCAGCTCCGACCAATGGAACAATGTAAGCCTTAGCATTATGCGTTCTATGGCAGTAGAATACAGGGTAAATGTAGTTTTGGGAATGACATGTCACTATCTTTGTCCCAACTATCCTCAATCCCTTAGTGATGCTAAATTCCTGATGCTGTGTATCCTCTTTGTTAACCTGTGTTACCAAAACTTTAACATTCTTTCCAAGCTTTAAAGTGCTAAAATCTACCATTGCTTCCAATGATGTGGCACAGTACTTGTCCTCACATTCTAGTGCTGGCTCCTCGCACGCTTCTATTGTCTCTCTCATTATCTCAGCTGTTGTTGAATTAGGCTTGATAAAAAATTTGTGCAAGATTTCTGAGAACTTGTTCGAGGAGAATGGTATCATCTCAGCAACTTGGCGAGACAAAAACTTGGTTTTAGCTGCGATTCTGGTGAAATAGAGGTTCATTTTGGTGCCAGGATGTAGGTCTTTGTCTAGGAAGAATAGAGCTACATTTCTATTGCTTTTGAGTTCATGCCTGGAGCCATCATAAGCATACGAGAACGGATTCATCCCCTCGATGAATGGTGGCTTGACATCTACAGATACTCCATTGCCTATATCTATTCCAATGCCGCCGATATCTATGCTTATACCAATAGCATTATCGTCAAAAGTCACGGCAGTGGGTCCTTTATTCCTGCTTCCATCACCAGCGTCACTCTTCTGCTCTGTAAGTCGAGGATAGAATAAGATTTAGTTAGAAATCATAACATAAATAAGATTTAGTTAGAAATCATAACATTAGCAGCACACGGCCAAACACTACAACTTGAGTGTTTTGGCTTTTAATTTGAAATTCACTATATTTGTTGAAAGTGTAAATTCACTACATTTTTTGCAAGTGTTTTAGAAAGACTGATGACAGAAATGATCAATTTCCTGAAAGGAAAATGAGAAGAAAATCTGAGGTAAGAGATGCACCAAGCGGTAGAATAGCGCGAAGAGCTTTAGGCATTGGAGTGGTTGGCAACACAGATTGCCAGTAGACCTCTGGGGGAAGAAAAGCATGATTTATAGCTATAGGAAGCTGCAAAAGAATTAGAATTATTTTAACTATATTTAACTAAACCAAAAAAAAAAAAAAAGAACTCTGAACAATAATCAAACTGCACTTGTACGAATGAAGAAACTACTGTTTATGTAACTCACCCAGATTAAGAACAGAACTGCAAAAAACCGAAACTCCATTGAAGGATGAACAGCACTCCTTTGCAGAAATGAAAAGAATGAGACTTAGTGGTACACTTGCACAGAGCTAAGGCAACATGTAACAAGTATTTATAGAGGCATTGGGACAAAAAAAAAGGTTTAATAGTTGGACAAGTTGCTATATAATGCAAGCTAATCAAAAGAATTAAGTGGGAATAAAGAAAAACAAGAATTAAATAAATATTTTGAGGAGATATGGATTTAGTGTGATGTATTAAATAGAATGCCGAATAGACTTGTCATGAATTTAATCCTGCTGAAATTGGTTACTGATGGTTATGGTCTTCAGCATTGTTTATTTATGAGTTGATTATTATCTGATAAGATGAAAAACTACTTGAGGATTATGGAAAGGACCATTCCATTTATTAGGTTTTTAGGGTATTTGGATATCCTTAAAATGACTATCAAACGTCGTTTTAAAATTTAAAAAATATTTAATGGATTTTTATAGTGTTCGATAAATTAATTCAACCGTTTTAAAACTTAAAAATAATAAAAATTTAAATTAAATATGCCAACTTATTTTGAAATGATATTTTTAAAATTCTATTTTTCAAAACTGAGTTTTCATCCAAACACACACTTTATGTTTGCTTTGGATTTGAGGTTCCGTAACTTTTGTTAAGCGGGTCAACTTTAGGTACCAGAGTTCTTATTTGGGCTAACTCTAGAAATCCACTAACTAAAACTAGCCCAAGAAATTGCCTTCTGTGGTCCTGTCCAAACCAGCCTATCCATTGTCAATGAAATTTTGATGCTAATGAATGTTTTTGTTACCATATTTACCTTTAAGCAATCCGTGAGAAATTTTTTTCTGTTAATGGGCGTACTGTTATTTCATAATTTATTCCAAGTATGTAGCCATATTGAAAATGATATTTCTTTCTTTCTAAATTTATAATATCTATAAAATGTTTTCTTTTTTTATTTATTAATAAAATAATATTCTTAATGGACATAAGAAACTAAAATATCCAGGAACATCAGGGAATCAGAGTCCTAACTATTGAGTTTTGGCATAGAACCAGTTGCTTTTATTTAATAACTAAATTAGAAACTTATTTCTTTAATTCCTAACAAATCTTAATCATCAAGCCAAAATTGGAGTTTAGTTTTTGTAAATTATTGACAGACCATGATTTTACACAAATACCTAGCAAATAGTCCTCAAAATCTCTGACTACATAATTCATACTTGTTTTATTTTCTCTCTCTAAAATAGTAACATCAACATTAGCTTTCAGCCAGTCAAACTTTGAGACTGAATTCTTTACAAGATGAGTTGAGTTTTCTTCCATTGCTACAAACTTCACGTTGTCATATTCAAAATTTCAGATACAGACTGAGATTTATTATTCCATATTAGCTAATTGCAATTATACTATAATGACCAGCAAACCATCGCTGCAAACTCAAGAAAACAAAATACTTCTATAACAGAAGGCTCGATGAAAATTTTTATGAAGAAAGTCTATTAAATCCCATAAAGAAAAACATTTAAATAAATGAAAAGAATAAAAATAAATTCAAATCCACCCATAGAAAGAAAAAAAAAACTTTTCAAAAAATAAATTTGAAAAAAATAAGGAGGTCGCGGTGGCTAAAAAATAAACTTAGACAAAATCAAAAAGAAAAGTTAAGAGAGAATGGGGTTAAGATTTCACAACAAAGGAAAAAAATAAAAAATAAAAAAGTTTATTTTTAACAAAATCAAAGAATGTATAATGCTGAAAGAGGCAATCACAAATATCGAAAAAGGATTAATTTTATTAACCATTGATCATGAAATCTTAGAAATCAAATGCTACCAAAATTAAATTTAAAAATAAAAAGGTTAATTGTGATTTTTCCCAGTAAAATGTCTTAATAAACTAATTCCTCCTGATAAATATCATAATATATTATTAGACACTTTTATCTAATTTTATTATTAGTCAACCCTAAAATAATTAATAAGGATAATAAAAACATATAAATGTTTTTATCCTTTATTTTTAATTAATTACATCATATTTTTTATTTAAAAAAAATTAGGATTAAAAAAATATATTTTTATATTTTTTGACATCTTTAAAAATAAAATAAATAAAAATATTTTTTAAAAAATATTTTTATTTTTTATTTTCAAATTTGTGTAATATATGAAAATGAATTTTTTATTTATATTAAAAAAATTTAAGAAGAAATAATTTAATTTCTTCTTAAATTATTTTTTTAAAATAAAAAATGACAAATAAAAAATATTTTTTTTTTAAATATTTTTGTTTATTTTTTATTTTTAAATTTATCCAAAAAAATATGAAAATAAATTTTTTTAACCCTAAAAAATATTTTTTAAAGCAAAAATAGAATATAATTAATTAAAAATAAGGATAAGAGTATATCTGTATTTTTACTGTCATTATTGATCATTTTAAGGTTGATTAATGGCCAAATTGAATGAAAGATGTACTAATATTGTTACATTGCAGTTTTTGTTGTGTAGTGATAAGTCAGGCTATTACGAGTTTCGAAAGTCTTATATTTTCTCATTTTCTAGTGTTGGTCACGTGTCCAATGAGATCGGATCGTGATAAATATAATGAAATATTTATAATGAAAAATTAGAATATTTTTAAAAGGTAAAAAAAAAATTAGTGTATTGAATTATTTTATACCAGTAAATAATAATTAAAAAAAATAAGAGTGTGATATCAATTATCACAAAGAAATATAAGTTTCAAACAAATAATAATTGGGCATTACTTGAGTGACAATCTTATGACAAATGAATGTGGAAGAAATGTTCATTGCCGACATGTCAAACTCTAATACAGTTAGAGAAAAACATAATCGCTCAATGCTGACCATTAACATAAACTTAATGTGTCTAGATGATCTTGACCTTATCAGCCCTAATTGTGCCACGTGTAATCCAATGCGGGTCCAACAAAACCTATGACCTCATAGCCTACGTGTTGCAAGAAAAATAAATAATAGAGAGGGAGAGGATCTTTGAATCCAATCTTAGGCATATTCAAGCAACAGAAAAAACCAAAAAGGCCAATAGCCTGAAAAAGGAGACATATATAGTTATGATGTCCTAATTGCAGTTTGCAATCTCTCTCAAGCTTATGTCTCTTAACTTTAATATTGACCACAAAGTTTATCAAATTGCCATGGACCGTCCACTTGTTCTTCCCTTTTCAATGTTATATAAATCACCAAAATTTATGAAAAAGACTTGTTCTTATTCATGTGAAATTAACCTGATTGAATGGACAAGCACATGCTTCTTATTTTGGACACACCTAACTGAATATTCAATGGAGTAATTAGTTATATGTGCAGGGTTTTCCTTTCTAGTGTTCTTGAGATACGTACTTAATTTATCTAAAATTAATTATAATTGATAAATTATGAAATAAAAATAGATTTAATTTATAATTATAAAAAAATATATTTAATTATTATCATTATTTATTAGGATTTTAGGTCAAATAATATGCGATTACTTGAAATATTACACTTTAAGTATTTAATTAGAAATACCTAACATACTATTCCAGTTAGCATATATATAGGTTTACACTAAGATTAAATCAATTAATGGGTTCTTGCCTATTAGACTCACTATAAAAGTTCATTATCTATTAGGACTTATATTATAACATATATTATGGTTATTCAATACACTCAACATTATTATCTTAAAACAGAAAATATAAGGAAATTAAAAATTATATAGAATCACCAACTACAAAAATATATTATTTTTATGTATTTTTTTTATCATATTTAAAAGTATACTTTTAACACATGAAAATTTTATAAATTTTAAGATGTTTATAATCTTATAAACTGAAATTTTTTAATATTGAAATTAATAGTAAAAAAATTAATTTTTTAAAAAATAAATTATTTTCATGAATAAACGGAGTCTAAATCATTTTTTCTTTAATTTCAACTTATTTCTAGATATGTTGGATTTAGTTTTATCTGAATTTTATAATTTGCTAACTAGTCATAAGTGTGTCTGTGTGAAGTGGCATGGCCACTTTGAAAATCAGTTCTCCGTTTTTGAGGTTTGAACTTCACCTTCCAGTATTGTGAGGGAACAATAGAGCCAAAATAATAATAATAATAATAATAAATAAATAAATAAATAACTATTTTACCTAACATTTCTTGAAAACTTCTTTTTGTTCTATAATTTCTTCCATCATTAATGTTTTGAAATAGTTTATAGTCTGATAATCATATTATTCCTCATTGAAGATTCTATCTTACATTAGAATATTGGAAATACAACATGAAATACGATAAATAAATTCTATATTTATAACCTTTTTTAAAAGTCTTTTTCAAATATGCTTTAATCAAGAATTGATTTTGGTTCCTTTCACACATAACAATTTCTTACCCTCACTTTGGATTAAACCAAACCAAAATTAAAGCTCTATCTAGTAACAAAGATCACACAAGGCCCCACAAATCTATGTAAAATCATTATTTTACTGTTGCTTTTTTTTTTCTTCTCCTTCATGTGCAGTTTTTTCAAAGTTGGCTTCCCACTCTAAACTATATATATATTTTTTACTTAAATGTTTACTGTTATGTTGGCCAACCATTTTCCATGATTATAATAAAATATCAATCACATTGGAAGAAAATTTTGACTAATGGTCTTTATTTGTGGACTGCCTGATATGATAGGGTTGCTAATCAAACTTAGACCTTAATTAATAAATTTACACTTCTAGATTTTGATCAAATAACATGAATTAATCAACCAATAAGTGATTTGGTCTTTATTTCTGTTAACATATAAATCTAATTTTATGTGGTTAGTGGGTACTGATAGGAGAAACGAAGTGTCTCGAAAGTTATTACAACTTATGTAAGCTTACATAAACAAGATTAATTAATTAATTATCTTAGGGTAGAGCCTGATTAAGCAATTAAATAGTAGTGTGATTAGATGTAAAAGCATATTCTATTATACCCCAATTTATAATAAGTTGTACTATGGGAGATTTCTTTCACTAGAGTCGAATATATTGTCTTGTTTATAAGGTGATACTGACACTGAATGATGAATATCAAGAACAAAAGATCATGTTGTTAGGGTTTTAGGTCAAGCAATATACGATTGGTTGAAGCATTACATTTTAAATATCTAATTTAAAATACCTAACATGCTGTCCCCAGCTAGTATATATATAGATTTACATTAGGATTAAACCAGTTAATAGACTCTTACCCATTAGGTCCACTATAAAAATTCATTATTTATTAGGACTTATATTAAAATATATATTATGATTATTTAATATACCCAACACACATATCCTTAAACCAACTCGTCTATGCAGAGCAATTAATTAACCAAGAAGTGACTCTTGCATAGGCAATGCCTTTTTGTTTGTTTGAGACCTTTTTTCTTTTTATTTCTTTCAAGTGATAAAGGGAATTATTTAATTCAATTTATATATCTAAATCGTATATTTATATTGTTAGGTAGAGCTTGTGTGATGTTTATAATAATAAATTTGATTGGTAGGTTATAAGAGCTAATAAGCTTTTGATTTAATATTATTGATATCGACTCCAGAATTAATAAAGATTTTGAATTAGAATCTAAGTTGAAACCAAATATGTATATAACCCAAGTATCACTTCCAATTTCAAAGTGGAATATATATACAAGCTTATAATTGAGGATTTTGTTGTTATGCTAGCTACAGCCCTACATCTTTTATTTCTATCCCAAAGTACATGCAGGAGCTGGCTTCTACTGATTCCTGTTTGACTAACCATTTCTTGAATCTTATCTGCAAGTGCAACTTCTGCATCCTTTAACCCCTTGTTTGGGAAAATAATAATAGGAGGGGAAAAAGAGAGAGAGGAGGAGAAATGGAGGGCTGAAAAGTAAAGGGAAAAAAATAAATTTCGTCCCACTTGTTTGGAAAGTGAAAAGAAAGAAGTGGAGTAAATTGAGAATAATTTTTTTTCAAAACTATCTATCTCTGAGATGTCTGAGTTTTTCAAAACTCCATGGGATGTCTGAGTTTTTCAAAACTCCATGGACATGTATAAGAGAAATGCTATTTCCAAATTTGTGGGTCAAACATATGCAAAATAAGTCAAGAATATGCAAAATAAAGTATTATGTTTAATATTATTTAGCTTATATTATTATCCACACCACTGATTTGAGCAAGCTAATGAATCTTGATTTGCTAAAATAGGAAAAAAAAATATAAAAAGATAAACCTTAGTTCTTGTTTAATTTAGTTAAGAAAATTGTCAAATTGGGCAAATATCATTGCATAAGAAGCCAAAGCAATTGTATTAGAAATAATTAATTAGTCAAAAAGTTAATGGGTACATTTAACAATGAAAATAAAGCCAATCTTTTATTTTATTTTAATTCAAAGAATAAAATAAATTTAATTAACAAAGACAAGAAGTTGAAAATTGAAAATCCCAGGCAGTGTGTTGAGCCCAAGAAATTTACTGATTGCCAAATCTAATATTCTACAGGGTCGAGGCTACTATATATTTTTATACAACAGCTTTTCATATATTTCATTTTAATTATTTAAAAAATTTTATAAAATTTTTTAAAAATTATATTTTGATAGTATTTGATGCAATGAATCTATTGATATATTTTTTATACTAAATAAAAATCATTTGAACAGATAAAAATATATTAGAAATGTTATGTATTATATTTAACGGTCTAAATTTAACACATTTCTAATATATTTTTAGCTGTCTAAATGATTTTTATTTAGTATAAAAAATATATTAATAGATTCGTTACATTAAACACTATCAAAATATAATTTTTTAAAAATTCTTTAAAATTTTATAAATAACTAAAATGAAGCACATAAGAAGCTGCTGTGTAAAATCCTATTCTACATGAATATTTTCAAATCCTTTTCTTATTGAGTGACAGATGTTACCATCACAGTAATTTAATATGAAAGAAATTAATTTTGTGTTTTTAGATTGTTTTGATACTCACAAATTTAAACGAATTTAAATAGTATTTTTTTTTTTTAATAGAGGAATAATTAATTTTAATTTTTAATTAAAAATTAATCATAAAGTCCATAATATATAAAAAATAATGATTTTTGAGCTTGATAAAATTTTATTATGATTAGTCCGGACCTGTAAATTTTTTAATAAGCATGAGAAATAACATAAATTTTTTAAAAAATAATTTTTACCTTGCAATTTTTTTAAAAAAATTTAATATCGCCTTTCATTGTTGTTAAATCCATCACAATGATTCTGAATTGCATGATTTAACAAATAATTAGTAATAAAGTAAACAACTAAGTCTACAAATTAAAAAGAAAATGAGAAATAGAGAAATGGATAAAAAATGAATAAGAAAGATTAGACAGGTTGTAGTAAGAACCTACAAAAAAAGAGACGTGTAAAGAAAACAAGTGCTGCTCACATTTCTCAAATAAATTTGCTCCCCAAGCCACTAACACCCATCCAAAAAGAGCAAGCCTATATATTTTATAATTAATGAAATTTTGACACGTGGAGCATGATTTGGTCGACACGTAGGGAGAATGACTTTGTTTGCCAAGGCATAACCTGCCTTAGCCAAAAAGTAAAGCCAAAACCAAATCGGATTCCTAGCCTGCCGTATCTAAGCAACTGTTTGGCCCCTCCGGCCCCCAACTCTTTTTTTTTACAATCTCCTCCCCCTTCATTTCTTTTATTCCCTTTATATCCCTCCCACGCTCTTTCTAAACGCGTGCTATTCTTTAAAAAAAAAATTTATTTAAATGTGTTTTATTTTAAATTTAATTATTTTCTAGTTATAGTTAATTTAGATATGCTTATAATTAAAAATCTTAATGGTCAAATGTTTAACTCATAATATAAAAGATCAGACAACTTCAGAATTTTTGAAGTATATAAAAGAAATTAAATTCTAAATATTTTTATATTGTGGAAAAGTATGATGAATACAGTTAAAATATAGACTACATACAATTAGAAAAATTATACTATCAATGGCCATTCCAACTCATATATGCTATGACTTTTTGACTTAATTTGTGCATTTAATATTTGCCATTAAACTAATTTTATTAAATTTCTTTTATTTTATTTAGAGCTTAACAAATTATTATATTTTTTGACTTAATTTGAAAAATATATATTTTTTAAAATTTTCTTAAATTATAATTTACACAAAATAAATTAAAGAACTTTAGAAATTAAAAATAAATATTAAAATGCAATTTTCAAATTCAATACCAAATGGATGCTAGACAGGTGGTTGTGTTGCCTCTTGCCTACTTGGTGTTCACGTTGCCTGACGCGCGTGAAGTGGGAGTGGGAAAAAGCAGTCTCCGTGTGAAAATATCTAACCATAACGGACCATGACGTGTAGCAACAGATGATAAAAAAGCGGAGACAAGTGGGTCCCATCTCGTGAGGCAAGAAATATACAAACCATACGGGTCGATTTTCTGCCACGATAGCTCATGTTACAGTGCTCGCGTGTCCACTTATATATTACTCTGGCTCCTCATCCATGTGAAAAAAAAAAAAAAAAACCCAACCTAACCCAGTCGCAGCACCATAACAAAATAGTTTGGGGATGGAAGCAAATAACATGGTAGCACCGTTCGTTTTGAAGACTTATCAGATTGTCAACGATCCAACGACTGATACACAAATCAGTTGGAGCAAAGCTAATAACAGCTTCATCGTCATCGATCCATTAGATTTCTCTCAGAGAATTTTACCTGCTTATTTCAAACACAACAACTTCTCTAGCTTCGTTCGCCAACTTAACACTTATGTAAGTAATTACTGATCTCTCTTAATTAATTACATTACACCTTAATTAAAAGAGAAGTTGTTCTTAATTTGAATTTATGATCAGGGATTTAGAAAGGTGGATCCAGATAGATGGGAATTTGCAAATGAGTGGTTTCTTCGTGGACAAAAGCACTTATTGAAGAATATTGTCCGTAAAAAGCATAGCAAGACTTCGCTTATGCAAGGTAAATTTGATGATTTTGACAATGAAGAATTAGTTTTGGAAATTGCGAAGTTAAAGCAAGAACAGAAGACGTTAGACACAGAGCTTGAAGGTATGAATAAACGCTTGGAGGCTACTGAAAGACGTCCACAACAAATGATGGCTTTTCTTTACAAAGTTGTTGAAGATCCTCATCTACTTCCTCGTATGATTCTTCAAAAAGAAAGAACCAAACAATTAAATCATGATAAGAAACGCCGTTTAATAATTTCTTCTTCGTCTTCTTCCTCTGGTGGTACTATTAAATCTGAAGATGAAGAAGAAGGAAATTACATAGGGGTAATGTCATCGTGGTCGCCGGAAACTAGATGTGATGTTGATAATAATTTTTGTCAATCACCATCGCTGTCGCCGGAGACAAATCCAATTGGATGGTTAGCAGAGGCTAGTCCTTCGGCTTCATCAATGGGTGTAGGGATTGGGAATAGTGTCAGTGTGGCGGTGTCTCCGCCGCCAGGGAATAGTTTGATAGGTTATGGCCAATTAAGTTATTTTGGAGAACTGGCGGCGGGGGTGGAGGCTAGACCACCACCACCGCCTTATCCATTTTCGCTTTTAGGTGGTGGCTTTTAGATGCTATTCACAATATTTATCTTGGATTCTATTCTGTATTATTTTTGCCTTTTGGTATATTACTTTTTCATCACTTTTCTGCTTAATAATTCTTGTACATACAGCAAATTTTATTCCTCCCTCTTATAATTAGATATCTCTATTTCTGTATCAACTGGTATGAGTAAATTCTCAATTTCCAATATTATAAAAAAAAAAATAAGAGTAGAGAAAATTTTTATCTTCAAATATGGATTCAGCTTGAATTTGAATTTGAATTTAATCAAAATTTTATTTAATTATCCAATATCAAATAATTTATAAAAAAAAAATACATTTTTACTTCAATGTTATTTTGGTTATATATTCAGTAGTAATATATATCATAGTGTATGTAATGATACATTTTTATTAATTTAATGAAAATTCTCTTTAATTTTATTTTTTAACTAATGTAATATCATTTTATTCATACAAAATATTTTTTAATTATATATAAATAAAAAATATTATTGCTACCATTAAAAAAAGTGTTATTTCTATTATAAAGTTATCCATTCAATATAGCATAAATAAAATAAGAAAAATGTTTATTTAGTCATATCATCAAAACTGAAAAGTAGTTATTAACAAAGTAGGCATTATTTAGAGTTGTTCCAACTCACAAAAAAGCCGTTGAACCTTTTTTATACGAGTCTCTCAATTTCAGAAAGCATTGGAGATGAAGGCGGCGGTTAAGTACATTAAAGAGACAGAGACTGAAAGGTACTTTTAGCCAATCAGAGAATGCCACACATACAAGTTTGGCTTAAACAGTCCAAAAACAAACTGTACTCTGCCTGCGCCCATAGGCAAAACTGAAGGTAGTATTTAAAAGAATCAGAATTTAATAAAAAGAAAACGCACGCATGTGAACTTGGCTCTTTGAGATCACTTTGGGGCACTATCCAGATCTGATGATGATTCATCTTTTAATACATGGTAGGGCCTTGCCTTTTCTGCACTACACTGAACTGTCCCGCACCTGAGACGGCTTTTCTTGTTTTCTTTCTTGCTTTGCCTCAGTCGCGGATATGGCCAGGGGTGTTAATGGTTTGTTTCGATGGATTTAGAGTAAAATTTTTAAATCAAATCAATAAAGTTAAATTTTAAATATTTCAACTCTAAATTAAATTAAGTATTATTATAAAATATTCAAACTAAAAATTATTTAAATTCAATCCGAATATTTAATATGATAGATTTAATAAAAATAATAAAAAAAATTTAAAGAGGTCATAAAAATTTAATAAACATTAAAATAAAATTATATTTTGAAAAACTATAAAATTATTAAAATATTTTAAAAAATAACACTTTTAACTAATCTAAAAAAATCTAAAGTAATTGATAAATTTCCTATTAAAAATATATAAATTTATTTTTTTAAAAAAATAAAAATATAACTCTCTAACTCTATATCTAAAAAATAATATAATTTTATTATATTATTGATTCAATTCGATTTAATTAAATTTTCATTTTGTTTAAATCAAAATCAAATTAAAAATTAAATTTATAAAAATTTTAAAACCTTAACCAATCATAAAACATTATAAATTATAATTTTTTTATTTGAATTGAATTGGATCAATTCGATTTAATCCGTTTCATTAATTTTTATGCAATCCTATATATGGCTTTGTAGATGATATTAATAATATTTTTTTAAATTTGAAAATAAAAATTAATTTTCAAAAATTTTAACTCACTTTTTTAATTTATATTAAAGATTTTTCAAATACGTTGAGGCGACTCCGGCCCCCATAATCGACAACTGTTCCTTACCCCTTTCGGTAACCTCACGTGCCACTTCCGTGATTTCTTAGATGCGAATTTGCTCTTTATGGGCCGTCACAAAAACCACGTGAACGACAAAGTTCAACATTTAACTGGGAGACCAAATTAAGCTGATATTAGTTTAAAGTCAAACCAAATTAATTAGCAATAATATAATAATAACAAATTAAAAACTCTTAACACCGGATAAATTCACTAAATATAATTATTTTCCATTTTATTTATATATAACTAATAATACTTAAAAGATCATCTTTTCTTAATCAATTTATTTTAGACTAGAGGCTTGAGTTTGAACTCAATAATATTAGAGATTATTTAAATAAAATTAGATTAAATTCAATTTACTAAAGATAGTTTTCGTTTTTTTAGTTCAGCGATAACGATTAATACTTCATAACTAATAGTTAGTGGATTAAAGGATTAAACAGTTAGAGTGGCCGAAATTTGAGATCGCTGGAGAGTTTGGAGGGGGAGGTAGATGAGCACGTGTGAATGGATAGACTTATGGTTTTTTTTTTTTTTTTTCTTTTCTTATACATATAATATTTTATTGGTAGAACTAAAAGAAAAATAAAAGCGGTTAATTTATGAGTCTTATTGAGTAATTTGAATAATTTTATATTTAATTGCACCATAAGAAAATGTCTAATAGACCACACCTATGATCTTCAGGTTATGGGTTCGAAGCACCGCGGATGGGGATTTATGGGTTATGGGAGGACTTCCCCTTTATGGGGTCCACATATCTTTGGAATAAAAAAACTATATCTAATGGAGGCAACTGTAAAATTTCATAATTTATTTTAACCTTCGCCCAAAAAAATTTCTCATTTATTTTAAAATAAATGTTATATATTTTTTTAATATCCTAATTTAACTATTATATTTTTGAATTTAAATTATATTTTATCTTAATATTTTAATAATATCCTCATATATTTTATCTTATATAATTAATATAAATTTAAAAAAATAAAAATATTTATTACCTTTTCAAAAATAAAATTTAATAAAAAAATAATTTTATTTAATTAGATAAAAGATATTAAAATAATAAAAAAAAATGATTATACTTAATTAAAAGAGAATAAATATTAAAATATATCTAATTTTTTTTTAATATTTATATATTTTATAATTATAATATTTATTTTAAAATGAAAAGAGGATAAAATAATTTTTTTTTAAAACAATTTTTTTTTCTCTCCTATTATATTGAGATATTATTAAATATATCATATTTTGCTTCTTTCCTCATTTAAATAAATAATATATCTTATCAATTTACACACTGAAATATATTATATAATCTAATAGTACATATTTTTTTTAGATATTAAATTTAAAATCAAATTTTCATTATAAAAAAAAAAAATTCCCCTATCAATTTCGCTTATAATATTTCAAAAGACTAAATTAAAAAAATGTGAAGTACACTATTTCCATGCGGCGAATAATTATTGTATTGGGTCAATAGTAGTGAGTGTGACGAGTGATCAACGTGAAGAGTTGATCACCTTTCATCTCAAAAAGCGATTAAAATCCCGGTTTTGGAAGTTTTACCCTAGGATCCGAGTCAAACAAAGAGAGTATTATCAGAGAGAGAGGAATGTGGGTCCCGTCTTTTTGTACAAACAAAAAATAATAATACTAAAAGAGTGGTAGGAAAAGAGAGAGGGTTGGGCCCCACGTGGCCTCAATGTGTGGGGACTAGTGGTCCTCGTCTAGTGCGTCCACGTGGGGAGTGTAAGAGGTGGGAATGGCACGTGTTAGCATTCCAATGCTATCGCTTTTTGAGCATTCATTCACATGGTCACGAGGCCTGGGCCCACCCTCATATAGCCCAGGCCCTAATGTTGTGGGCACACACTATCATGGTGGACGTTGAACCCATCACTGGAGTAGGTCCCACCATGTGTCAACTCTGCCTTATTAAAAAAAAACAAAAAACTACGATATGGACTCACTGAGACTGAGATATGTTATAGCTATAATACTCCCAATTCAAATTCAATTTATTTTTTAATTTTGCCCTTTTGATCCAATAATTTATAATTTGGACACTTAGCTGTTGACGATACGACGAAAGTCATTATCACGTAGATGAAGAAATCAGGACCATTTGTTTAATTAGTAAGTTAAGTGTGGTAAAATATTGCCCACGTATAATCAGGTATGTGACACTCATTGGTTGAATAATACTAATTACATAAGCTTTTTTAATTGCAGGCATTACCACTAAATAACAAATTAAATTATACATGGGATGTACATTATGCCAAATGTATTGCTCTATCCATCGTTATTATCCACTCATTTGTTCAGGGATAGAACCCAAATAAAATAATGCATGTGATGTTTGTGAGTGATATCACTACTAATAAATAAATAATTTAATTTTTACACATTCAATATCAACAATCTATTGAAAATCATTTTCGAGGTGGGGAGAATGTAATAAAATATTATTTCATGCAAGGCCGAATTTTGTATGGGAATAAGGGGGTCTTGGCTTAAATTCACTTGAAAATTTATATAATTTCTATATATAATTAGTTTAATTTTATAATTAATTATTTTAAATTAAATAATTTCAAATATTAAAATTATTTATTTAATTTTTATTTTTATAAATATTAAAAATCAATAAAAATTTATTTAATTAAAAATATCTTTTATGACACATCAGATCCAATTCGATATTAATAGAATGGATAAATTTATCATTTTTTGAAATATGTTAATTTATCATTTTTTGAAATATGTTATCTGATTTATAATCGTAGTATCACTTATATTTTTGATAATGAAATTTATGAAATAAATTAAAAGATGTATTTTTATTTAAGAAAAAAATTTTATTTTTAAGAAAAATTAAAATTAATTAATATTTTCAAAATAAAAATTATTAAAAAATAAATCTTTATTTTTTATTTTCTTATTAATTTTGACAACAAATAAAATTTTATAGTTTCACCCTGTTTAATGGATATTAATTTGAAATAGATGAATATATATATAAAAAAATCCTATCCTTCAAAAAAAAATTATAATGTCAAATTTAACTCATAAATTTTTCCTAAAATTAAATAAATAAATATACAAAAAAAGGCCACAATTAAGAGAAGTAGAGAACGAATGAAAAACTAGAACCAATACACGTAAAAACTAGAACCAATATTAGGATTTTGGTTTATCATTATTGGGGTAATAATAAAGGGATTTTTTCAAAATATTGAAAAAATAAAAATTATTTCTTTCTTACTGTTAGATTTTTTTTTTTAAATATTATATATCTCAAAATATTTTTTAAAAAAATACGGTATATCTAAAAATATTTTTTTAAAAATACGATATATGCCAAACATATATCAAATATATATATTAAAAAAAAAGTAAAAATGAAAAAAGAAAAATTGAAAAAAAAATAAAAAATAATATATTTATATAATATTTTCAATAATAAATTCAATTGGGCCCATAGAGAAAGAATGACCCAATGTTTTCACCCATTATATTGGGCCGTGTAACAAGAGCTCAATTGTTTTTGGACTTAAATGAAGGCCACAAGCCGTATCAAGTTTAAACCGATATCATTTTGACTTTTAAATCATTCTATTATCAAACTCATTACACATCAACTTTATTTTTATAAATAATAATAATAATTTTAAGATATTTTGGCTTAAGGTATTTTAAAATTTATAAACCAACGATATTTAATCTTGATCTTGTTAGTTTGCTGTTTTAATAAAATATAAAATTTCAATATCTTTTAATTTGAGTGGTAAGAAACTCGTTTATTTTAAATAAGATTTCGAATTTTGAGTTTTGTGAATAAAAAAAATAGATATTGAAAGAGTTTTACATTTTATAATTCATATCGACTAAAGTATAGATTAATCATATCAAATAATTTAGATATTAGGAGATGATATTGAAAAAAAAATATAAAATGGATTTAGATATGTTTTAGGAAAATCTTACTTGTCAGAACTGTATAAAGCAAACTAATATGGTGGAATAATAAGTTGCACCTCACAAAGGAGAGAAGACCTAAATATTTTCATATCAAACCAAACTGTGCCAAACAGAAAATGGTGGTAAAGGATCAATTGACCATTAATTAATTTCATTTTGCCTAACAAATTAACAACCCAACCAAAAGGGGTAGGCTTTTCTTCTTACCATTATTCTTTCAAGAAAACTTACTCATTTAGCAAGAAATTAATAGGTATATATATTTCAAAAATTCATTTATTTTTCCTTTACAATATAATTGATATGCCTTTTAAACATTGTTGGTCGTGTGAACTATGCGTTATACTGTTGTTAATTTTTTTTTTTTTATTTTATCGATTTATATTAAAAAATAATTTAAAATGAAACAGTAAAATCTTAAAACATATTTAAAAATAGTTGATTTCATCATAAGTCAGTTTTAAACTCCTTTTTAAAATTTAAAGAATGACATTTGGTATATTTTGATCTTTATAACTTATGGACTCAACTTATATATATATATATATAGAGAGAGAGAGAGTTTAGGAGCTTCTAATCTTCCTGATTAGTTCTTAATTAATTCTAGAGAGGTTAGGAGCTTCAAATCTTCCTGATTAGTTCTTAATTAATTCTTCTGTGGGTTACCATTGTCTACCACCACAAAAAGGCTGTTTTTAGTTTCCTTAACTTAGTGCCTCCGTTCTGTTGTGTGATTTGTTAACTTTGTGCCTCTGTTGTCTGTTGTGTGACTTGTGAGTTAATTCATATATTTAAAAAAAAAAATTAATAATAATAATAAAAATCATTTTTCATTGAGTTTAATTAATTAGAGTGCTTCGGTTAACATTTAAGTGGCCTTGAAAATGATGAGATTAGGTTAGACACCAACCTTCATTCTTAATTAATTATATATTTGATTTAACTTCAAAAAGAACATTCTGTAAAAAACGTGAATGATGACGTGCGATGCCATTTTTCCCTTTCAAGCTTATAGAATTAATTAACAGAAATTATATAGAGAGAGAGTCCAATCAATTAGAGTATCAATTAATAGAATAATATGCTTTAATTAGAAAAATAATTAATTAGAAAGGTGATATTCCCACATACATCCACCATTCACTCCCTTTTAATAAATAAATAAAGAAAGAAAGAAAATTCTGGTACCCACGTAGATTCTATTGTCTTATTTTATGTTCTAAGATCAAGAGAAACTTCAAACAGAAATTAAAACTAATACTAAGGTTTTAAAATAAAGGTTAGGGAATGACTTTCTAATAATTAATATTATATTATGATACAAATTAACGTGTTAATTAGTGGTTTATTAATAATTATACTTTATTAATAAAAGATAAAATTATTGAAAGAAGAACAAAATAGTTAGTTAAATTAATTGTGTCCGCTAAAATTTCATTAGAAAAATAAAATTTATTTTAATGTAAATGAAAATAATATATATAGTGTTCCTCTTATAATAATTTTAAAAATAAAAACAATGATTTAGATTTAAATAAAAATTTATCTTTGGCTTCAATTAAAATAAATTTGTAGATAAATTTAATATCTTTTATTACTTTTGGTTAAGAATTTAGTTTTTTTTTTTTTTTTTTTTTTTTTTTTTTTTTTTTTTTGTTTTTTTTAAAAAAAAATTTAAAATAAAAAATTAATTGTTTGAAATAAATTTTTTTATTTTTGAAAAAAAAAAATAATTTTTTAAAAAAATAAAATTCTTTATAACAACAAAACAAAAATATTTTCCAAACAAACAACTTAATTTAAAAAATAATATATAAAAAACACAAACAAAAAAAAAAAAAAAAAAAAAAAAAAAAAAAAAAAAAACTAAA
>CANXYC011457307.1:0-14082 GCA_948193065.1 Aleurites moluccanus
AGCACATAAACACATGGAATAATTCATAAAACACATAAGGCAACAATTCATGCAAATACCCCTAACTCCCCTAGGTTTAAGGCACTAGGGTTTAGGTTTCCAACTAGGGTTCAAGGTTCTAGGGTTAGGGTTTCACTAAGGGTATTACATCTACAACAAAGGATAAGCTCTCTATCTCTCTACCTTCAGCTATGGATCTTGAAGCTTTTAACAGGTACACATACAATGGCTTCTATTTTCTTCAATATCTTGTCTCACTCTTCCTCTAATAGGTATCTCTTCTTGTGTTGATTGCTGTGAACTATCCAAACTCCATGTCTAAAAGCCATAATATATTAAATCCCAAATTAGAAACTTAATTGAGGCACAAAAGCAAACAAGTAAGAAACCATGGCATATTAAAATTTAGATTAAAATTAAATTCATCATCACATATTAAAATTCAAATAGGAGCTCCAATTTTCACAAGCAACTTTCACAATCCATTGCACGCTTAAAGAAAAAGTCCAATAACAAATCATTGAAATATTAGGTTTTGGTAAAAGGGAAAAGTGGGTTCTCAGAATTATTGGTGGGTTTTCTTCTTTTAATGCACATGACTGAAGCATAAAGCTTTTTGAGGGATTTTCCATAGAGATTACCAGATCATGGGTGGGTTAGTTGCAATTTATCTGGCGCTCCTCAGAGCCAAATCGTGGGTGGGTTAGTTGCTGGCACCTTGATAGCAGTTGGTATGGTTTTTCATTACTGCAACTTTTAATAAATCAAGTTGTAATCGGTTACCAATTGATGAAGAAGGAAGAACTTCTAGGTCTGGTGGTGGTGGTAAAGGTAATTCAAAGTTTTTTTTTTCCCACCTAATCCTTCTTCTTACAAGTTAATTTCATTGAATCATGGCATTCAAACACCGACTGATTGATACATGAAAGAGACAGATAGAGAGGGTGGAACAAGAGGTTATTAGGGTTCGGTGCCAGTGAATCGACTGCAACGCCACCTTCACCGATGACGATAATCTTGAAGATTCCTGTCAATACCATTATTCAGTATGTCGTACTTTGAGGGTTTTAATTTATGAATTTACTTACTCTTCTTTTTTATTCAAATTTATTTTTTCTATTTCTTACTGAAATTGTTTTTCACCGTTGATTTCACCTTCGTCCGAGCTACGTTATTGTTTGAAACGGTCATGAACTTTTAGTATTAATTGGTGAAAGAGGATGATAAGCCGTTTTTCGTTTGAATCACAAATTTGATTTTAATTTATTTTTGCAGAGAAAGAGAAGTGAACAAGAAGAAGAAATACAAGTTAGATTATTGACAATTAGAAAAGAAAGAGAAAGAGAGGGAATTGGCTTTTAGTGAGATTTATTGGTTTGATGTTATAATGGGAATGTTTATTGGATTATTTTATGTTAATTCAAGAGATGTTTAATCACAAGTTTGCACACGTACATCCGGGGTTAATTTGAGTAGTGATTGTCTAATGTGGCAAAAAAAAAAAAAAATGAAAATAAGTTAATTTAGAAGGCTATATCAGACTTCCGTCAAAGAAATAGACGGATTGTAGACGGAAAGACTTTAAAGTGACTGTCACCTTAAGTTGAAATATTTTTAAGTGACGATTTTAAGATGGAGCACCATAATATGCGTGAATTATAAATTGGAAGATCATGGGTGAAATAAACCATCCAGTAGGCAAGATAGGTTTAATGTGTTAATAAATCACATTACCCGACCCAACGGGCCTGAATTGAGGGACTGAATCTGGACCATCATTTTTTGAGATCAAACAAAGCATAGTTTTATTAAGATCTACTGGCACGGAATCTCTGCTTGAAAAATTCTTTAAATAAGTTCACAAACTGAGCGGCCAACTAAGTTCCGTTGGGATTGAAACAAATCCTGCATGAAGACCATCTGCACCAGAAGCTTTCCAAGGCTTCATAGAAGACAAAACTTTAAGAATCTCCATGTTACCCCAGGTTTCGAGAGTTCCTGCTGCAATTATCTCCATATTATTCCAACAAACTTATCAAGACAAGTTTATTGTGACTAATCCGTAGATAAATTAAATTCGCCATAAAAAATATATCACGATAAAAATTAGTTGTTATAGTGACAAATTATTTTGTTGTAATTAGCTAATTGTCTTGTAGCGTCAAAGCCAAATCAACTAAAAAAAAAATTAACGTAAAATTTGACTTTTGGTGCGTTTTTTGATTTGGAAAGTGGTTGGCTCCTTTCCTACAAAATAAAATAGCATAAATTGTAATATCTATTGTTAGTCGCTGCAATATTTCAAATGGTGAAAATTAAGGAAAAAGGAAAATCAATTTTTTTTTTGTTTGGGAAGAAGGAAAATAATGGAGAGAGAAAATTTAAGTAGAAAATAAGTCATAAGCCTCCAATTTATATTTTTTTTTCCTAAATATGAGGAAAATGAAAAGAAAATCCATGAAATTACAATTTTATCCCTATTTAGTATTTTTACCTAATGATAAAAAATCTAAATCTATTTTGAAAAATTATAATTATATTCAAATCTTTCAAAATAGGTTATTTTATTTTAATTTTGAAAAGTAATTATATTTGCTCCATTTAATCAAAAGTAAAATGAAAAATATGTCATTATGCTCATATTTTTCAAGTTAATCATCACCATAATGAATTCTGCTATAACTGTTAAAACATAACAAAATAAATAAATGGGTTAGAATTCATACCAATTGATAATTCCACAATATATTTTCAAATATGTATTATGCTAAGTTTTTAAGTAAATTACAATGAAAATACACAATAATTCACAATCCTAATTAAATGTTGTTATTGTTTTAGTTTACAAATGAGAGAGTTTTATTTCTTTTTGAGTTAGTTACTTTCTTTGTCCAAGAATATAATATATATGTTATCAAGGGTTGTATGGCTTCATGAAAAGCCATGAAGTAATTATTTTGGTAGTTAAATTAAATCAATTGGATATGGATATGGGTTGATCCGTTATGAGTGTCCAACCCAATCCTAATACCAATATCTCTTACTCACACATGACAGATAAAATCCTACTGTGATATCAACTATAATCATAAATAATATTTTCATTCTAATGAAGGGATTGTACGACCTAGCGAGCAAACACTTAAGAGCTTATCACTATGCATCTGTTAGGAATAACATAGCAGTTTTAACTTTAAGTAAAATAATAAGAAGTTAATCACTTGAATGCACAATGTCCTATACTTGTCCCTTTAAATCACTATTACATCTCTAATCCCTCCAAAAGTATGTTTTAATATTTTAGTTATGTATCCATAATTGAGTCATACTTCTCTTAAGGAATAAGATTGGCCGGCTAATGAATACTCTGGACAAAATCTTTCTTTTTACTCAAAATTTATAATCCATACTTAGTTGTTTTTCTAGACATGTTACATAGATTGTATCATTCATAATAATAGGTAACATGCTAAGATAACGAAACACTAAGTTTAAATTTTAAATAACAGTAAATATGTATAAGGTACTAATATGAGGTTTTATCCTATCCTTATAAAAGTCTCACACAGTGGAGAAGTAGGGAGCCATTCTCCCACTACTTTGTTGATCGAATAAGCACACAAAATATGATTCTTGTGTTATAATATTTTTTTATTATTATGATGTCATATTAAATACTGTACAAATCTAAGTTCATTCATAGCTCATTTGCTCCTAACTTGAGTTCTCCAAATACTCTAAAATAACGGGTAATCATTGAGAACTCACGTATGACTTTCATAGGTTATTTGGATATGAGAATCCAAATTAGTTGTTATATATATATACAACCTCATTTCATTATCTTATTGAGGCTACAATCCTAACATTTTGTCTCATCTCTACTCGTTATCTCAGTGTTAGAAGCGATTGCTTGTGTGAGTAAGCCAATCTAAAACCTATGTGACATCTCTTTGTTGAGCTTTAGATAAGTATGTGATATGTATATAACATGAACATAACGACAATAATTTGAGAACATAACAATCATTTGCATTTATTAGTATAGTACAATATACATAAGCTCAACGAAGTTGATCACAAACATTTATATTCTACACAATCCAAAATAATTCAGATGTGTAAGAAA
The DNA here is from genome assembly GCA_948193065.1 of Aleurites moluccanus. Lineage (NCBI taxonomy): Eukaryota > Viridiplantae > Streptophyta > Magnoliopsida > Malpighiales > Euphorbiaceae > Aleurites > Aleurites moluccanus. Next base: position 4,130 of record CANXYC011457307.1, read on the forward strand.
AACATCTCTTAGAATGAGCTTAGTTAAAGGATCAACCATTATTTGATGCATAGAGATATATTGTACATATACTTCTCATTTAGCAACTATATCTCTAATAAAGTTATATTTAGTATCAATGTGTTTAGTTCTACTATGATATTTGGGATCTTTTGTGAAAGCACTTACTGCTTGATTATCACAATAGACTGTAATGGTTCTTCCACAATTATTTTGAAATCCCAAATTTATAAAGAATCTCCTTGCACAACAGCTAAATAGGCAATAAACTCAGTATCTATGGTTGACAAAGTTATGCATTTATGTCTCTTACTACTCCATGAGATGATGCCTTTATTGAGTAAGAAAGAATAAACAAAGGTGGATTTTTGTTGATAAAGGTCTCCTCCCCAATCAGCGTCTGAATAACAAACTAGATGCATGTTTGATCCTTGATAACATAAGCAATAATCTATAGCACCTTTGAGATATCTTAAAATCCTTTTCATAGCTTTCCAATGTTCTCTTATAAGATCTGATTGATACCGACTAACTAGTCTAATAGCGAAGCATATGTCTAGGCGAGTGCACATCATAACATACATGAGACTTCCTACAACACTAAAATATGGAACATTGGACATTTCCTTTTATTGTTATAGATTGGCAGGACACGTTTTAAGACTTAAAGCCCCACTCTTTGATACTGGAGTATTTACAACCTTGCAACTACTCATATTGAAATGTTCTAGAATCTTTTGTTTATAATTCTCATGTGACAGAGCCAAAAGTTTCTTTGAACAATCTCTTCTAATTTTAACTCCTAATATGTAGTCAGCCTCACCCATATCTTTCATATTGAAATTTGTTGATAACCATCCTTTAATAGTTATCAGATACTCCTTATTATTTGCAGCTATCAAAATATCATCAACATAAAGAGATAAAATTATAAATTTAAAATCAGACCTTTTAATGTAGACACAATGGTCCTCATTAATCATTTTAAAATTATAGGTCAAAATAACTTTGTGGAACCTAAGGTACCATTGTCTGGATGACTATTTTAGGCCATATATTGATCTTTGAAGCTTGAAAACTTTGCGCTCTTGGCCTTTAACAACAAAACCTATAGGTTATTCCATGTAGATTTCTTAATCTGGCTCTCCATTAAGAAAAGCTATTTTAATATCCATTTGATGTAATTCTAAGTTTAAATGTGCCATGTCACGACCCGGTTTTCCGAACTGTAACGGTCCTAGGGTACGGGAGATACCAATGACGACCGACACTCGTAGAACCCAGTATCACATACACAATCTATAAACCACAATATATTATCCATTTTAATTAATTACTATCTATTCTGTTATTCTGTCAATCATTCTGTAATTCTCTGCAAATGGCTGTAACAGTTATATATCATACCACATAATCATATCACAATATCATCATATTACTCAAAATATCATCATCAATATATACATATGTTCATTTCCTAGCTAACCCATACATACCCCATGGAGCAGCTAGTTAATGAATACCAAAAATAATAATAATAATACATAGTATCATAAAATATACATCAGATAAATATCTGCAGATATCCCGGGATGACAGAAGACAGGAATCTGTAATTTACTCCTCTCCTAAAATGGGTAAACAAATAAAGAATGAGTATAGATGATACTCAGTGAATCTATATGCATCACCAATGAATATAGGCTGAAACAATGATATACACATGATAAGGGATATTGGTACAGTATCAATCATATAAGTTTACAGAATCAGTATCAGTAATCAATAGGAATAACAATAGTCATATCCAGATATGGAATCATATGGTAAGACAGACATAGGTCTATGAAATACATAGACTATGTGTAATCACACAGTCGATCACATATCAAGTAGGCATAAGACTGATCAGGTCCTATGGCTGGGACCAATAACCCTTCCCAGCTAGGGCATCAATATCAATGTGCACATTACCGACAGTATGTATCCACTACCCTGTCGGTGAGGCAGCTCTGTCAAACCACATTTAGGTCAATAGAAATGGATATCACATCAATAGACACCATTAAGCAATAATGGCATCATCATTGTCAATATAATCAATATCATTCAAATCAAGTAGTATTTGAATCAATGGCATAACATAATTTAATATATAAGCAAGGATAAAGGTTATAATAAACAACAAAGATATGGAACAAAAGTTGGTCCGGTGATGAAAATTGGTAGGACAATTGGCATGCCAACGTCGCTGGTGACAATGACATTCAAATGGTAGGCCTATGGAATACAAACCATTAGGCCAAAGGCAAATAAACTAGGCATTTCATCGAACATGTGGCGGGCATAAAATGGTAAGCCAATAGGTTAGGTTAGGTTACAAACTTGACTTGCCCAATTCAATCAATACAAAGTCACATTGTCAAACAAGGTATAGGCATTCAAGAAATAAGATTAAACATCATCAAAATGGATCAAATTGGCTAAGGAATATCAAAGAAAATCAAACAAAAACATAGGCAATGAATAGTAACAATGGTTCGGCCAAATGAGGGTTTTCAAGGATGGGTTCCAATCATCAATTCAATCAATTATACATGGTATTTGATGCATTATAGACTCACCTAAGCTTCCAAAGCACTTTGAATTGCTCAATTCCACTCAAATTCACCAAATGTCCAATATAGCACACCTTTATCCAAATTTCAATTCTACATCAAATAAACCATCAATTAGTTATCCATTCACATCCAATTAACTAATTCTAACATCAATTAACAAAACCTAACACTAAATCATCAACTCATTTCTTACAACTTCAAATTAACCAACCAAATTGGGGATTTCAACAAATTTGCATCAATTGATGCAAATTAACACTAAACCCATCTAATTCAACCTAAACAACATCTAAATAATCAATCAAACCAAACAAATAAACTCTTTACCTCAATTGAGCAAGATGGCCGAATCCTTCCTTTAGTTTCTCCTTGAAATCCTTAGCTCCTTTCTTCAAATTAAGGATGGAAATAGATTAAGCTAAGTTGATTTGCTATTTTTCTATCAACTTCCTTAAGAATTTAACAAGAAAAGATGAAGAAATGGAAGAAGAATTGCAAGAAATGGTTCGTCTCACACCAAAGAAAGAAGAAAAAGATGAACCAAAAATGGCTAAGGCAAAAATAAATAGAAAAATCAATTTGGTCAATTACAACTAAATTCCCGAATTCTCATTCATTACACTTTGATCCAAAATCTTCTGTGATTTATTCTGTTAATTCTGTTTGAAATTAGATATCAGAGTGGAAAGTCAATAAGCTTATTTTAATTTATACTTATTTATAAAAATGGTTTTGGAGTCATTCTGTAACTCCGATCGACCAATTTCTACTATTCACCTTTAACTTCCATTTATTTACAATTATGCCACTACTTACTTTTTCAGTGTTCCTAAATGATTTTCACTTCTTTCTTTTTACCAAAATTTCACATAAATTATGGTGATCTTTTACTCCCAAGTCAACTTTAGAAATTCTTCTGTTGACCGGATAGCTCATTTTTCGACAATGTTCCCGACACTGCCGTTTTCCGGAAAAGTAACAAGTTCGCTTTCTAACTGTGTCTCTAAAATTATTTCCCACCATTTCAAGACTAATGAACCACAAACTGAGAATTAATTCATGCATATGTGTTATAACTTTCTAGGGTATTACATTCTACCCCCTACAAATAAATTCGTCTTCGAATTTAAATAAAAACATACCTCACTGCTAGAACAGAAATTGATATCTGCTCCTTATCTCCTGCTTACTCTCCCAAGTGCACTCCTCTATGGACTGATTCCTCCAAAGCACTTTTACCATTGGGATCTCCTTATTCCATAGCTATATGACATGTCGATCAATAATCTCCACTGAAATCTCCTTATAAGATAGATTATCATTGAGATCCACATCCTGAACCTCCAAAATATGCGATGGATCAGACATATACTTCCGCAGCATCGATATATGGAAAACTGGATGTACATGGCTCATACTGGGTGGAAGAGCCAATCTATAGGCCACACTACCAATCTTCTCAAGAATCTCAAATGGGCCTATAAACCTTGGTGATAGCTTACCACTATTCTCAAATCTCATAACACCCCTCATCGGTGAGACCTTAAGGATGACATGATCACCAACTGCAAAATGTACATCCTTTCTTTTCGGATCAGCATAACTCTTCTGCCTACTGAAGGCAGTCCTCATCCGATCTCTGATCATAGGAACCTTTTCCATAGTCTCTCTGATCAACTCTGGCACCTCTAGTTGCTTCTCTCCCAGCTCCAACCAACACACTGATGATATGTATTTTCTACCATATAGTGCTTCAAATGGAGCCATACCAATAGAAGAGTGATAACTGTTGTTGTAGGAGAACTTTATCAATGGCAGATAATAATCCCAGTTACCCTTGAAATCCAGAACACATAATCTTAACATATCCTCCAAAATCTGGATCGTCCTCTCTGACTGCCCATCAGTCTGCGGATGGAAAGCAGTACTGAACCGTAACTAGGTACCCATATCCTCCTGAAACTTCTGCCAAAATAGTGATGTGAACTGTGTACCCCTATTTGAGATAATCACCAAAAGAACTCCATAAAACCGCATAATTTTATCCACATATAATTGTGCGTACTGAGCTGCCATATAGTTGGTCTTAACCTCCAGAAAATGCACAGACTTCGTCAAATGGTCAACAATTACCCATATAGAATCATAACCCCTCGAAGTCCTCAGTAGACCAACTATAAAATCCATAGTAACCTGCTTCCATTTCCACTCCGGCAACTCAATCTCTTGAAGTAGCCCTGATGGCTTATGATGCTCAAACTTAACTTATTAACAGGCTAAGCATTTAGACACAAACTGAGCCACATCTCTCTTCATCCCTGACCACCAATAAACATCCCTCATGTCATGATACATCTTGGTAATCCCTGGATATACACTGTATGCTGAGTAGTGAGCCTCTCTTATAATCCGATCCTGTAGCCCATCAAAATCTGGTACACATATAAGCTTCCCACATCTCAATACCCCATCCTCTACTGTGAACTCTGTCATCCTCCCGCTATGTACCTCTCCCTTGTGATTCAGTGGATAAGGATCCCTATCTTGAGCCACTTTAATATCATCAATCAACAGTGACCTCACCAGAAATTGGGCTATCAGAGCCTGGTTTTGATCCTGGGATCCCAACTCCAACTCCACTCCCAAATCTGCTAACTCTCTCATCTGTCGAATCAATGGCCTCCTGCCAATCACAATATGAGCTAAACTACCCATGGATTTCCTGCTTAAAGCATCAGCCACTACATTGGCCTTCCCTGGGTGGTAAAGAATCTCGCAGTCATAATCCTTAAGAAGCTCCACCAATCTGTGCTGCCTCAGATTCAGATCCTTCTGCTGAAATATATAATGTAAACTTTTATGATCAGTATATATCTCATATTTCGATCCATACAAGTAGTGTCTCCAAATCTTCAATGAAAATATCACAGCTGCCATCTCCAGATTATGAGTCGGATAATTTGCTTCATGCTTCTTTAACTAACGAGAAGCATAAGCAATTACCCTACCCATCTGCATTAGTACATATCCCAGACCAATCCGTGAAGCATCACAATACACGGTGAATTTCTCTCCCTCAACTGGTAATGCTAATACTGGAGCACTAGTAAGGCAATACTTCAAAGTCTGAAAACTACGGTCACACTCATCCGTCCAGACATACCACCCCTATTTCCTCATCAGTGTAGTCAATGGAGCTGCAATCAGTGAGAAATCCTTCACAAACCTCCTGTAATATCCATCCATATCGAGAAAACTATGCACCTCTGAAACACTAGTAGGCTGTGGCCAATTAGCTGCCGCCTGAATCTTCTGAGGATCCACCTTAATCACATCTTTGCATATTACATGTCCAATGAAACACACTTCGGTTAACCAGAATTGGACTTAGATAATTTAGCATACAACCGATGCTCCCGAAGTGTCTGCAACACAATCCTCAGATGCTCCCTATGCTCCTCCTTACTCCTAGAATAAATAAGTATGTCATCAATGGATACAATGACAAACTTATCCAAATATGACCTAAACACCCTGTTCATCAGATCCATGAAAGCAGCAGGTGTATTGGTCAACCCGAATGGCCACACCAAATACTCATAATGCCCATATCGGGTCTTGAAAGCAGTCTTAGGTATATCACCCTTCTTAATCTTCAACTAGTGATACCCAGACCTCAAATCAATCTTACAAAAATGGCTGGCACCCTGCAGCTGATCAAATAAGTCATCTATCTGAGGCAATGGATACTTGTTCTTCACTGTGACTTTGTTCAGTTGTCTATAATCTATACACATCCTTAATGAGCCATCCTTCTTCCTCACAAATAGTACCGGTGCACCCTAAGGAGAACTACTCGGTCTGATGAACACTCTATCCAATAGCTCCTGTAACTGTATCTTCAATTCCTTTAATTCAGATAGAGCCATTCTGTATGGTGGGATAGATATAGGGTCTGTGCCTGCATGCACCTCTATCTCAAACTCAATCTCCCTATCTGGGGGCAATCCTGGAAACTCCTAAACTATCAGTATCTGATCAAGCTGTACAGAAGACTTCTACACATTTATCACATGAGCCAAATAGGCTGAACAGCCTTTTCCAATCATCCTCATAGCCTGGATAGTAGAAATCAGGTTAACCCAGAACGCCCAAATCTTACCCTGAAACTCAAACTCTGGCTGCCCTTCAGGTTGAAATTTAACTCTCTTCCAATAACAGTCTATAATCGCTTGGTGTCTCGTCAACCAATCCATACCCAAAATCACATCCAACTCTAACACAGACAACTCAATTAATCATCAATCTCAATAATGCAATCAGGGTAGTAATAATCAACATCCACACTATCACCCATAGGAGTAGCAATCATCAATGGCACATCTAATAATCTCCTTTCCTTATTCAATTTAGGTGCAAAGTGTGGTGACATAAAAGAGTGAGTAGCATCCGAATCGAATAAGGCATCAACAATCTCATTCTGAATCAAGATGGTACCTGTAACAACATTGTCTGCTCTCTAGGCCTCCTGGGTGTTGACAGCAAACACTCTGTCCTGGCCCCTACCAGCTGGAGCCTGACTACCACTGAGAGCCTGTCCTCCCCTGCCTCTACCTCTGCCTATAGCCTCTCTACCCAAATTCTGACTCGCCTGTACCACTGGCTGAGAAACTGTAATAGATGGCTGCTGCTGCTGCTCACCCCATAGAAGACATCTGTTAATGAAGTGACCCTGCTGGCCATACTTTAAACATGCTACTGTCTGTATTCGACACTCCCCTCCGTGCCTCCATCCATAAAAACCACAAACTGGCACACCAGGTACTTGTGCTGTTGGTCTAAAAGAGCCCTGTGAATAAGCAGGTATAGATCATATCATTGGTGGTCGCCTACTTTGTAATCTTTGCCTCTGACTACTAGGCGTAGATCTCTGCTCAAACCGAGGTACTAGCTCTACCTGTCTAGGATGGGAGCTACTTTCCCCCTTTCTAACCTGTGATCCTGGACCCCTTTTTCTCTTATGGTACTTATTTGCCCTTTCAGTCTTGTATTTCTCTTCCATTTGTGTAGCCTTGTCAATTACTGTAGTTAAGGAAGTGAACTCTAAAGCTAACAAGGCATTATGGAGTGCAGCATGTAGACCCCTCCGAAATCTACTAATCAAATCAACCTCAGTAGGTACAATATGAGTAGCATATCTACTCAGCCTGACAAACTCCTCCGCATACTCCTCCACTGATCTGTCTCCCTGCTTAAGCTGCTCAAATATGATCAAATTACGGGTCTTCACACCCTTAGTAATGAACTCATTAATCAAACCCTGCTTGAACTCTGCTCATGTGGGTGGCTTCTCACAATAAAGTCTAATCTCCATATGCCTAGAAAACCAAGTCTATGCCTTACCCTTAAGCAATAGACTAACCAACTCAACTGCCCTCAACTCTGAATAAGGTAGTCTCCTTACTACCTTCTGTACCTCCTCCAAGAAATCCACAGGATTGGTGCCTCTATCTCCTCTGAACTCAGGTAGGTTTAGCTTTAGAAAGCTAAAAATAGAAACTCCACCCTCCTTAATCTCTCTTTGACCTCCCTGTACAACTGGCTCCCTTTGAGCCCCCACTGGCTGTACAGGAGCCGGTGCTACAAGAACTGCCTCAAGTACTACTGGTGGAGGCACTACTGCTGGAGTAGGTGGTGGTTGTACCTGCTGTCTCTCCCGTCTCATCTCTGCCATTTCCCTCCGTAACTCCATCAAACTTCTCATTATCTCCACTCTTCAGGGGTCATCGCCCCTCTCAGAATCCTCTGAAGTCCATCAAGATTGAGACGGACCCTCTGATACAGAAATCTCCCTCATTAGTGACTCATTGGAGGCTACCTCTGCCTCCTTGGTATCTCTATCCCTATCGTCGGACATCTCTATAATCTGTTGGGAAAAATGGAACAATCTTAGAAAATGATATAAACGCAGAATAATAACATATAACAGACGATAGCCGCAATAGACGTCAAAGAAAATTCTATGCTCCATGGTATACTTAATTCTACCCCATTCTGTACTTAGTCACTATTTCTCTATAATTAGGGTACTATTCATCTGTAACCTAGAATTCACTGTCTGTAAACCTAGTGCTCTGATACCACCTCTGTCACGACCCAGTTTCTCGGACTGTGATGGTCCAAGGGCACGGGAGATGCCAATGGCGATCGGCACCCGTAGAACCCAGTATCACATGCACAATCTATAAACTACAATATAGTATCCATTTTAATTAATTACCATCCATTTTGTTATTTTGTCAATCATTCTGTAATTATCTGTAAATGGCTGTAACAGTTATATATCATACCATATAATCATATCACAATATCATCATATCACTCAAAATATTATCATCAATAGATACATATGTTCATTTCCTAGCTAACCTGTCACGACCCGGTTTCCCGGACCGTGAGGGTCCTAGGGCACGGGAAATGCCAATGGCGACCGGCACCCGTAGAACCCAGTATCATTATACAGTTTATCAACCTCAATATATTATTCATTTATTATAATTACCATCCATTATATTATCCTATTATTCATTCTGTTAACCTGTCAGTTATTCTGTCACCATAATGTAATTGGCTGTCACAAGTATATATCATACATTATGTATCATATATAATCAATATAGACCATCAATATCAAATATAAACAATGTTCATTTCCTTGCTACCCAATACATACCCATGGAGCAGCTAGATCATGAACACCAAAATAATATAATACAGTAATCCAAAATAGTTATATACATCAGAAAATCTGAAGCAGGAAATCCACGGAGAACAAAAGACTGGATCCTACAACCTACTCCTATCCTGAAAGAGGTAAACAAACAAAAAGGTGAGTATGAAATATACTCAGTAAATTTACATGCATCACAATAATTAATAGGTACAAATAGGTAATGGTATAATTCCATGAATAACAGAATACATAATGGCTGTCAAGGTATAGCAAATCAAAGGAATTTCATATATATATATAAGTTTGGTTACATATGGAAAGGCAGATAATGAGACAGACTATATGAAAAGAAATTATACAGTCACCAAACAATCGATATCACAGGACCATATAGGTCACCAGCATCATATCAATCAATATCACTGGACCATGTAGGTCACCAGTATCAAATAAGCATAAGGCTGACCAGGCCCTATGGCCAGGATCATAACCCCTCCTAGCTGGGGTACAAATATACAATGTGCACAAGGTCGATAGTATTTCCCCACTCCCTGTCGAATCGAAAGTTCTGCCAAACCATAATAGGGTCAATAGCAAGG